>JBCAUG010012181.1:0-11074 GCA_038406175.1 Haplosyllis leylae
AAAAGATATAGTTTGTCTACAAACACATGCATCTAGAATTAGAAAAGATCTTACTCTGTCCATTTCAGAGTGAATCGCACCAACTTCACGGTCGAACTATCCGATTCTAACTTTGGCCACTTCAAGTTTGCGAACATTCCTGTTGTTTGAAACACTTTAATAATTCCTCTTCAATAGGGCCTTCTGCGACTTGTTTTGAGCAATACAGACCAGATGTTTTCAAAATAAATCCAAATTTGCTATAAAGTCTCACAACATCTAAACTAATTAGTCAAGTTTCCAATCTCTTATTTCTTCTATCTCCCTGTTACCATTTGTATGGCCAGCGGCCACTTATCAGTTACACCTCACTTCTGACTGTAAATATCCACATCTAGGTAAGAGTACAACAATAAATTAATCAGACGTAGCCATTATACAAAGGGTTCTAAGGGTTTGCTCTCACAAAGCGACACCGAATTCACGTGAACATGAAAATGACACCACTGGCAAGGCAGTCGGTCTACGTACAAAAGATCCATACCCAACTGCGAATCAAATCTTCTTTGATGTAACAGGATTTGGGGAACATTTTGGTAAATACATGGCTAGGGCTTTTCCCTAGAGGATTCATACACCTCATAAGAGATTTTTTTTACAATCCTCTAAAGGGATTCCTAATAGTTCAAATCAGTTAACTATTCACACAGATCGTTCGCAGACGGAGAACTAGAGTCACACAGATGTAGTTGATTTGAGCAAGGTTTACAATTGATATGAATTGCGTTTTTGCTGGCTCTGAAACTTTGTGACTGAATGAGGTTGGACAAGGTCTTTGGGGGTGGTTAATCAACTGATTTGTTTTCACTGATGTCATTTTACAACATCGCTTGGCAACATGTGGCTTATGTCCATTCTCACTTCCCAAGCCAATTTTTGAGTGTTTTCACATTCGTTCAGTGTGACGATCCTTTACCTGTTCTTTTTACTTTAGCTCTGTCAGTTTTTGATGGTCACGTCACCTAATTTTCATCAGCCCTGATGTGTCCTGACGATCATTCATTACTGATGGTTTCGTCACAAATACATGGATGGTTCTAATTTCGGCATAAACTATGTTCAAAGCACGTTCCCGGCCACTGTACCGGGTATGTTTGCACGTTAACTACATCTTGTACAACTGCGGTGCGGTTTTCTATTGTTCTAGCTTTGCTGGTAAATTCAATTACCACACTATCATGCTTGACCGCTCACAGCATAGAAGCACAGACACAAATAGTGAGCACAGGACAAACTTTAAGTATTTTTTGACTTTAGTTTCAGCCTGTAATGACTTGAAAATATTCTAAATTACTTTTTAAGCCATCAGACTTTTTATAAATTGGCTACAGCCAATGTAGAAAACAGTTAATGCATTCGAGACCTTGTGTGGTTACTCCAATTACCACACTCACTCTCTACGCTCACTCTGTGTGGTAAATTTCGTAACCACATGCTCTCTCATGTGTTAACTGTATATTCATCACGATTAGATAGCTTACGTAACACCCAAAATAAAGAGCACGTTGTAACAATGAACTTGATAAAATCTGCACAGAAATCATTGGTAATCAACAACCCTCCCATGAATGTTACATCCGAATGCACCTTTTTTGTGTGTAGTTGGAAACAAAGTGCATTGCGCAATGTGTGAAGCTAATCAAATAACCAGTATTTGATACCACACCAAAACAAATACGAAACACATATATTTCATGAACGTTATACTTTCCACTTCGTTGACAGAACTGAACAAAAATACGGACAGTTCTTTCAAGTTTAATTCAGAAATTTGATATTTTTAAAATGACGTAATGTTGTTTCTAATCATTTAGTAATAGGCTTAACTAATTTAACATGTCAAGTCTGAGTAACAGAAATAGTATCACATAAGGAAAAATGCTTTAAGTGTTCAAATCACAATGATTACAATAAAATGCTAAATGTTTTGTTTAACAAGTCTTCCTGTCAACAGCTAAAAGGCTTTATGATTTACACAAGCTGTGATTATACATGAATGATGGAATATGGACTTAATTTTACTGCCAAAAATTATAATGTTCCTGAACCAATTTCTTTCCATCTTTGTCGGCATTGAAATTGATAAAAGTGGCAATTTCATGCCCTGGTGTGGCCATGCAGTAGGAAAATGGCAAGTATTTGGGTAAAAAGACCTGGCTGCCATTCTGCAGCTGAGGTCTCACCAGAAGTGAATCTGAGGAATCCATTGCATGCTGGTGACAGAGCATGCAAGTCAGAGATCCACCCTGGATTTGAAACCAAAGGTAGACATCACTAGAGACATCAATAATAATAATAATAATAATAATAGTTTATTTTCTCTTGCGTTTACAGGAATGCATTCGTTTAAACAGTTGAATATGTACGGTTTGCCTTCAGCATAACAAGAGAGGGATTTCCCTTTAAGCTCTATGGCCGTGTTTGACAACATAGGGATCCCGTTTGATGTTAAATATAACTAACAGTGTGCAGAAAAACAAAAATAAATAATTAAATTAAATCACAGCAATCTGGTTGATCTTAATATGTACATGGTTGCACCATTTTTAAGTGTTCTCACTTCGATGACTTTTATTATCTAGGCCCTGTTTTGCCCGTTTATTTAGCTTTGAACTTACTTGAGTAGAAAAACAAATATAGACAGATAAAGTTTCTTAAGCCAATAACTCGCTATACCACATTTAAAGGACAGAGTGATAACTTCACTTCAAAAACATTAAATACAGTACAATAATAACAGAAGCATTTCAACTTTTCACACAAAAGGAAGGACGTTTTCGCTTTTCACACATGTAAAGAATTAGATCCTTCAGGAACAACATTTAACAATTAAAGAAAGAAGCTGTTTCAACCTTTCACACAAATCAACAGTAACTTGTTTCAACTATTCACATTACGTTGATGTTCATTATGCTTACCACATAAGGATCTTGTGAATTGTGTGGTTTCAAATGTATACATTGCTAGCAAACAAACAGTTTCTCATGCAATATTTAGTAGTCCGGACTGCTACTGCATTTCACCCTGTTCTTGCATGGAAGGTGCCTGCTCAGCTGAGTATGGTACTTAAAGAGTTCCAGGCAAGTTGCGCACATATACAGTTTAAGGTTGCTGTGCAGTCTCATGTGTGCTTTTAGATTACGTTCGTCTTTACTCTTATACTCGCATAGTTTACACTTCCAATATCTTCGCTTGTGTACCTTAGCATGTCTTACAAGATCTCCTTCAAAGAAGAATGATTTTTCACAGGAAGGGTAAACACAAAAGTGTGTTTTTGCAGTTCAATGACTTATTAAGTGGGTGTCCCTATTGCTCTCGAATGGGAATCTTAATCCACAATTGTCACATTTATATTTTAATCTAAATGTACATATTTGTGCTGACGCAGTGTACTTGGTGTGCAAAAGATTTTATCACAATCATTGCACTTGACTGGTGGATGCGTGTTTTTATAATATTTGTTCAGTTTTGCAAGGCAATCAAATTTGTCTTCACACGCTGGACACTTGTAGTTCCTTGGTTTGCCTTTCTTTGGCTGCTTCTTAAATCCAAAAGTTTTTGATTGAACAAACTTTCCTTTAGTTACAGGAGGGTTGGAGTCAGGTGGTCCTTTAGGCGTTTCATCAGAGGGTGTAAGTACCGTACTGTCACTATCCACATTATCTGGTTCGGTGTCCACAGAATCCGGTGTAGCAGGTGTGATTGGTTGAAACAATGGGTAACTACGAATAAGTTTCTCACTGTCACTGAGACCATTCTTTTTGTTCTTAATCCTTTCCTGAGCTTTAATCTGATCAACTGAGGGCTCAGTCAAGATTTTTGTTCATGGTAATTTTTCCCGTTTTTTGAGAGTAGTATCCTCACAACTATCACGATAGTAGGTGTCTTTAGCACTGTCCCTTCTTAACCGAGGTGTGTTATAGTTTCTGTGTCTTTTTCTTAGCACATGTCCACCTATTTTAGTAAAGTGTACACCATGTTCCGGAGATTGAGTTGTTTCCACACTGTCATGTGTATTTGTATCACTAAACGTTTCCTCTAGGTCAGAGTAAGGATCCAGTTTAGACCAGTGAGGTACCCGAGTTGTCCACTCTCTAACAACTTCCTTGTTTAGTTTTGAGACTGTTACACTCACTTTCCATTTCAAGGCTACACATGTTAGGTATTTGTCAAAGTCGATTCCACGTTGAATCTTGTCATAGCAATATGCTCTAGCTACTATATCCTTTGCAGTAGCAATATCTAAGTCAGGATAATTTGTAGTGAGGTATTGTTTGACAATACCTGATAGAGTTTGCACTTCATATCATTTTCTAACATCCGAGTAAAGCTGTATTGGGTCAATACCCCTGTGATTGTCTAAGAAATAACTGTGCATTATGTTCTTAAGCAGTTCAGAATGATAATGAGTATCCAATGTCTCACAGTCTGCGGTGTACTGGAGTGTGTCAGGTTCGTGGTCAGACTCATCTACTGTCACTAATGGGGCCACATTTTTGACACCATCATAATATATGCCGTTTATAATGTTAAAACTAGAAACTTGTACCTTGTTGACCTGATCAGGTGTCTGGGGCGATGACTGTTGTGAATAGTTGAAACAGCTTTCTGCTATTGGCACATTCCTGATTGGCTGTTGTGAAGAGTTGAAACTACTTGCAGAGACTTCATCCACAACTTGTGCTGGTGGGGTACTGGTACCTGCTGTACTTAAATCTAATGGTGTGGCTGGATTACATTTTGGTTTGTGCTGTTTGATGGGTAGCGGTGGCAGTTTTGAAGTGGGCACAGGTAACATAGGTAATCGCTTCAGTTCACCAAACATATAGTTACCTAGGTAAACGAGATGAAGGTCACAGATGCTATGCAGCTCTTGCTCGTCTAATGGTTCTGGAGAATTTACTGTTGACCAGGAGCAATTCTGAGTATATACCACTGTATGGCGACAATGTATCCTACTCAAGATGTAAATCATAAACTCATCACAAGCCTGGGTAGTCTCAGACATACTTTCACACCATTCTTCAAATAGCATGAAATTCATGCGGAGAAACACTGTCCCTGTGTGTTGCCATAAAAGGGCATCTTCCTTCATAATGTCTAGCACTTCAGATCTGAGTTGGTCAGGTTCTTTACCACTAAACTGTCTGAATATTTCAAGCACATGGTTTTCGTTAAGGCGATTGTTTTTTAAACAATTCCTTCGATCTATCCAAAAGGATTTACCTAGTTTTGTGTTCTTGAAGAACTCAATGCTGACAGCATCCCTATCATTTAGACATTGCACGTATTCTTTGTAGTTATATTCCACAAATAAACTTATAATTTCATTCACAATTTTGTTTTCCACCATTTTGCACCCGGTACTTTTTCTGGTCATAACCGGTTTAGCCTGGTACCCTGTATTTGTGATGGTGGCGCGACTGCATTGGATCATACATGAACAAGGTTGGCGTCTTATGATGAGCATTCCATCACAATATAACATTGTACACTGTAACGTTTCAACATTTCGCACATCAGTTACATTGCATTTGCAACATTACGTTTCAACTGTTCACAATTGTTCACGTTTCAACTATTCACACATCCAAAGAATTGATAAATTTGTTTGGCCTCTTCACACACAGTTCATTCTCAAGTATACCTGCATACTTAATATTGTTTGTTTAATATTTTGGAATGATAGCTTTTTTGTACAAGCTTACAAAAAGATCGTAACTGTTACAGTTTCTTAGTTCACTGTTTGCTTTCTCATAATCTTGTGGTCCCCTGCAGAAAATACTCCGCAAGTATTTTTGATTTTTGCTTTTGGGTAAATTTGGCAGATTTTTCCGCCTAGTATCATAATGATGTTGTTTGACTAGTGTTTTGCCTTTGGGGTCGGTGAGGGCACTATCCCTTATTCTAGTGGGTAGAGTACCTCTAATAAGTTTATATAACTTGTAGAACTTTAAGTTCTCCAATTTTACCAGATCATTAATTTTAAGTATTTTTAGTTCAGAATTGGTACCATTTCTTTTAATTAATTTCAGACACTTGTTTTGTATTTTCTGCAAAGATTTGATACCTTGTACAAAGATCATGTTTCCCCAAATGGACAGACAGTACTGTATGTGACTTTGCATATGACTGTAATAAATTACTCATTTTGCATGTACATTCAGGAAATTTTGGCTTATACGCAATAGGTTGATATTCCTCTTTAATTTCACAATGATAGTGCTGAGATGTTTGTTCCAATTTAGATTTTCATCCACCCATATTCCCAGAAATTTTGTTGAGTTGGTAACAATATATCATCTATTTCTATATTTACCGTATGTCTTGATTTTTTATCTTGGAATAGGATACAAACACTCTTTTTTAGATTGAGGGTTAGCTTGTTGGCCCTAAACCAGTCCATTAGTTGTTTCAACTCTTCGCGTATACGCCATTCTAGATACCTAAGATTGCTGTGACTTTTGTAGATAGTGGTATCATCAGCAAATAATATGCTTTTGCATAGTGTTAAATGTAGTGGTAGATCGTTGCAAAATACCAAAAACAGAAGAGGTCCTAGGCATGACCCCTGTGGCATGCCGTAGTTTACACTTCTGTTTTCTGAAGTTTCATTTGTTACAGGATCACCAGCATTACATTTAACAGATAATTGCCTATGCTTTAGGTAATCAGTAAACCATTTTAATGCAACTCCTCTTATACCATATACTTCTAGCTTGTTCAGTAATACATGATGTTCTAAAGAATCAAAAGCTTTTGAGTCTAAGAATATTGCAGCTGTGTACTCATTTTTGTCATAACCTTTCAGAACTGCTCCTATCAATTCCTGAATTGCATTGTCACAGGAATGCTTACTCCTAAAACCATATTGGCCATTATATATTTGATTGGTATTTGTTAAAAAATTATATGTTCACTTATATACAATTTTTTCTAGTATTTTTGACAATGTCATCAATAAGGAAATTGGTCTGTAATTTGTAGAATCATTTGTTTTACCTGATTTGAATAAAGGGGTGACATTAGCAAGCTTCATAATTTCCGGGAAAACACCTTCTGTGAGACATTTATTGAAACATATGGACAAAGGAGTTAGTATACATGATTTCACAGTTTTTACAAATTTGTTGGAGAGACCATCCCATCTGGTACTAGTTTTGTTGACCATCTGATCAATTATTTTAGCAATTTCTAGCTCACTTGTAGGAGTAAAAAATACACAAGAATTGTTTCTGGCAATTTTGTTCATATAATCTTTGATATTTGTAGTACTGGGCGGGATTTTCTCTGCATACTTTCTTCCAATGCCTGAGAAATAGTCAGCTAGCTGATTTACAATAATCTTTGCATTACAGGTTTCTATGTTCTCTACTTTAAGTTTCGAAATTACATGTCGTTTATCATGTTCCTTGCCTGTTATTTTATTTATCATTTCCCATAGTTTTTTTGTATTCTTCTTGAATTCTATACACTTGCTATAGTAATACCTACTTTTGCAGCTCCTTTTGATTTTTTTCAACATGTTTCTGTACTGTTTATACTTTATCGTACTACTTTCAGTCTTTTCTATTAACATAGTTTTGTAAAGCCTTAGCTGTTTTTTGGAACATTTTAATAGCCCTTTAGTGAGCCAAGGTTCTTGTAACGTGTGATTAGTTGAAACAGGTAGAATTTTTTCCCGGCAATGTTTATCTAATTCTGTTAATAGGGTTTCATGAAAGCAGTTTACACATTCTTCCGCTTCTTTATTATCAAGCATTTCAATCCAATTTTTTTGAGACATGGCATCAATAAGGTTATTCAAATTTCTTTTAGACATATCTCTACTATATTGGTATTGTGGTATTGCCTTACTAGATTTACAATTTTTAATAATCATATAGCAAGGCAGGTGATCACTTACATCATGTAGAATTATACTACTCAATTGTTTGTGATAGAGGTTGGAGGATACAATAATGTTGTCAATAAGCGTTGCACTATTACATGTTATATGTGTGGGTCTAGTGATACATGGAAATAGTTCGTTATCTAGTATTAGCTCCAAGAATTTTTGAGTATTCCTGTGAACATCATATTTCAACAGATCCATATTGTGATCCATTCCAATCACATAAGATTTGTTGTTTTCTTTTTTTAAGTTATCTAGTAGGTTCTTGTAGAAAATTTTTTTTGTGTTTGTGTTTGGGGGTCTATAGAGAGATCCTATTACTATGGGTTTTTTGGTTTTAATTTCAATGAAACAACATTCATACTCTTTCGTACTTAGTTCCAAATTTTTTCAATGTAATTCACACTGTTATGTATCAGTAGACCAACACCTCCACCTTTTTTGTTTTGTCTACATTTCCCATAGAACTTGTAACTAGGTATATGTAATCGGGCAATACTCTCTTTGGTTAACCAAGTTTCATTGAGTATTATTATATCAATTTTTTCGATTTGTTACACTGATTTAACAAGGATGATAGCCATGCCTGTTTGCTTAGAATACCCCTTATGTTTAGTTGTATGATGCTTAGGTCATTATGGCCTACATCAATGTCTGGACAATCTTCAGGATCGATGTAGTTGCAGTTATCTTGAAACTTCAGGTTGTCGTAGTTGTCTGATAAACTAAGTACATTAGCATCTATGATTTCATTTTGACTTGCTATACAATTTTGCAAGCACATTATGGGGGTTTATGTTTGTGGTACAACCTTTCAGATATGATCAATGACAAAATGAAAATGAGATATATGTGCAAATGTGAATGTAATAAGGAAAACATACCTTGGTATATTTGATGGGTGGATAAAGGAGGATTAGAGGAGTCCCATGCGTTCATATATTATGTTTCCACTATTTGCACAATTTTATATACATTGATATAGATGTTGAGAGGATTCAATGTGCATCTATAATCTATGTTTCAACTTTTCACACAAGATTTTAATACATAACACAGATGCAGGGAGAAACTCATTCAACTTCATGTGCTATGTTTCAACTACTCACACATTGTTAGATATGTAGTCAATAGTGTTCTAACTAATCACACAATTAATCACATGTTATAATGTGAATGTTTCGACTAATCACATTTAATTTGTGTTGTTTCCATCTCTTGTGGAGTGTTGTTATCTGTGCTAGGAGTTTCTTCTACTGTTTCGATGGCAGCGTTGCTAGATCTTCTTTGGTGTAGGTAGCCTCTGACATCTTCCAACACTTCCCCTAGGATACCTTGATTACTCCATTTAGCTGGATTTAGACTCTCCTCATCATGTAGGGGGACACCTGTACCCCATGTGGTGTCATAACAGCATTCAACAAGCACTTTATTCTCTGTGCTAAGAAGTAATTGTTTTAAATTTTCATTTTGTTCAAATTTCGCCTGTATTCCTGCTGCACACAGAGTCTTGGCATTTTGTTCCCAATTGTCCTTGTCATAATTAACAATTTCCCTGGAGATTTGTTTACAATCCCAGGCATTTGAAGTATTAAGTATGCGTTCAGCTGCTTCATGATAATTGAAGTGCTTGGCCTTGGTGAACTGGATGAATTGTTCACTGCAGTGGAAAGTTTTATCCTGATGAGTAAATGTAGTTGGATGAAAGTTACTAAATGGGTTTAGATTTCCAAAAAAGCCAAAGATGTTGTTCGTTGTCTTGCTGCTAATATGGAAGCCATTCAGGTCTTCAGGAAGTTTGTCTAACGTGTTCACATTGTAGGTAATGCCTTTGATAATAAGTGCATCACCTTCCAGTTTACATTTTTTTTGGTATTTGGTAAGCTTTTGTGCTGCCCTGAGATAGGGTCTCAGAACTTTCCTGCACTCTTCAGTTTCTCTGCAATACTCCTTTTCAACAAAAACACTTTCCAGTAAGTATTTTCGATTTTTGAGCACATAGTCTGTGTCCTCCTTATATAAGAATTCAACCGAGATGGGCCTGGTCTTCATTGCCTTGAATGTGCCCATTCATCTACTGCTTTTGATTGTCATAAGTTTGGCCACTTCATATCTTTCCTGATATGTTCTTCCTATAACAGTTGATGATATAGCTTCAATGATTTTACCAGTTCTGGCTGATGCATCTTTCCAGGTGCTTTCGGGTATCCCATTGAATATAACATTTGATTCCAACAGTTTGTCCTCCAATGCACACACTCGCTTAGTGAGTTTCCTGTTCTGTTCTTCTACAACGTTGATCCTCTTTGTGAGCTCAATGTTCTCTTCCTTGAGTTTAACAAAATCTGTGATTTCTTCACGCATCGCTGTCTGTGAACTTAGCAAGTCCCTAATGTCATCTTGTATGGGTTTCAATAGTTTACGTACTGCTTTCAGTAGCGATTCTTGTTGTACATCTAGTTCTTGACACTGTTGTTTTGCCTCATCACACAGTTCTGGGCTTTTATCAGATTCTGTTGATGGTGGTCTTGCTGGTGTCTGCATGGCCATTTCTGTTCTGACTGTAACACACTTCTTGCTCAATTGTTCTTTCTCTATGCTTGGTGGAGTTTTTCTTTTCTGTGATCTTGATCTTGAGCGGTCTACCGTATGTTTTGGTGTGATTGTACCAAAGTTCCTTATACTGGTTTGGTCGGTTTTATCTTTGGTTTTTTCCTTAACAACCTTTTTACCCTTACCACTGCTCATAATCCAATTTGCGTTTCAACTAATCATACTTGGTTTCCACTTTTCACACATTCAGTACAATAATGTCGTGTAACCTTATGCACTTGTAGGTTTGAATTTCCATCTGCTTTAATTATCGTTCATTTTACAGATTCAACCTTATTAATTCCTACCTTTTAGTCATCATTTTGGTTCAAAATACTCCTCGTGAGATTGACCACATATTCCCTTATTCCCTTGTTCCTCCTGATCCTCCAATATATCCAAATAATGCTTATTCCATACTATTTATTTTCAGTCACATTCTACACATCTACGTGTTCCTACGTAATCCATTGTGGGTGATAATAGGGGAATGTCAAGGCATATTTTGAGGTGCAATACTCATTTTGGTTGGATGAAAATCTTAAAACT
>JBCAUG010012192.1:0-11073 GCA_038406175.1 Haplosyllis leylae
TGTCATTTAATTAATTATAAGGTAACTCAAAATGGCTTTCATTATTTATCATTGTAGTTAAGTGGAGGCTTTTGCCCTCTTAAAACACTATTGCTTCAGGGTTTAATTTGCTGTACTCAAAGGGTTTTATCCACTGTGATTGACTTTATGTATCATATGGGCAATAAACTGTGATGTGAAAGAAACTCAAGTATGTGTGGCTCATTTAAAAAGGCATCTCCTGGTCATGAAAGGATTCCAGGCTGTGCAGCCTGTGACAAGACTACTTAGACACAGGTCGTATTCAGATGGGGATGCTGACCCAGTGACTAGTGCAAAATCTTCTGACCCAATAACCACAAACATGAAATAGCTGCAATTCAGTTTATCAATGGCAATTTTTTCATATTATTTCCATAGTGTAAAGAAACAAATTTTTGGTGTAAGGTTAGAAATAAAGGTAAATGAAAAGGTAACTAAAATCAAACACTCACAAACTAAAATAAAAGGTGCAAATATTAATTTCACAATTACAACAACAGGATTGTTAATATTTTATGTTTATGGTCATTGGGTCAGAAGATTTTGCACTAGGCACTGGGTCAGCATCCCCATCTGAATATGACCTGTGTTAGAACTCAAGCAGTGAAGAATTTTGCTTGGTGACAATGTGTGTACTTTTCTTTTTTTAACACTGGCACCTATTTTTACAATCTCTCTCTTTTTGGTGGCTCATTAGAGTCACCTTAGTGGTTGATTGAGGGTTTTGCCCCAAAATTTTGGGTCTGTGGTGGGGACCTACAAAGGCCTTTTGTGGCTCTGTGAATGCAGGTGGGGTGAGGATTGTACTTGCAGGTGGTGGGGACAAGTCAACACTAAATGTCATAAATGAACTTTTTGCACTGAGAGGTAGTGGGTAACAAAAAACTAGTTCAAAGTGCATGGATGTGAGGCCTCGCACCCCAAGGCGATTGGAATTATTCCAAGGTGATCAGGCGCGAGGCCTCGTGCTCAATGAGCCACCTGGTGAAACTTTCACTGTCTAATTTTTTAAAGAATAGTACCTGCATTTCACAATTCAAGCGAATCGTGTCCTTCTGATCGCTTTTTTGGCAACCGTATGGTTTTTACAAGATACCAATGCATGATATCTACCAGACAGAACAATAGGCGACAATAATAGTGATTCCCTGATCTCAATTCAATGTACAATAAATTATTTTTGAACTGTTCTCCTTTAACTCATAGGTAATGTCCCCAGTTCAAATAAAAATGCCTCTGTTTCGGTTTTTCGCGGGAAAAACCTCTTTGCTATTAATCAATGGTTGACACGCAGAGAATGCCAAATCGATTATCCACCTTGGAATGCAAGCTTATCAATACGGTTTAAGGATAATCCATCCAGGGAATCTGCTCAGAGAAGGTCGAGTTAATCTCTGTAACAGTGATTCATTGCCTTTTTAAAATATTTCGTAATTCAACTATGTATTTGATGAGAAGTTTCCAAGGAGGTTCTTTTCTAAAACAAGGGTTATTTATTGTTTTGTTTCAGAAGATCAACATTTCAAAATATCAACAAAACGCAATCTAAACACTTCTTGTAGCACCGTTTCCCGAATAAATTCAACTTTCCTTTTTGTGGAGTTTGTGCTTGTGTTCATGGATTTTGACAACTATATTTCTCATGTGAATAGATTTTCTGTCACATGCATCTGCACAAACTCTCCACAGAGATATGAACAAAATATAAAATGGTCCTTCGCACCTGATTAAGTTGAAGTTTAATTGATCACACAAATAGAATAAGTAAATTTTGCCAGAAAGGACAAAACGATAATGTTGCTTCTTTGATTTTCAAATGGGTTGTGGTTGTTATGGGGTTCGAGCTGCTACTATGTGTCAGCTTTAGCAATGTAACTGAAAGAAATTTTACAGGTAAAATAGGCACTGAAATATCGTCATGATGTGTAACATCCTCAATATCCTTGAGCGCAAAGGGATCCCAATGCGAAAGTTATTGATTATGTCTTCGTGTATCAAATATCTGTGCATTTTGTATATTTTCATCATGCAGGGTTTACAACATGATTAAGCTTAAGTCTAATTATTTCTGCAGAAAATTCTTAATCGAATGCTAATATCCAGGATAATTATGCAATTTTATTATTGCACTCAAACATACCAATAATTCAAAATGGAATAAACAACCAAATGTTCATGAACTAGTTTTTCGATTTGTCCGCACACAATGCCATGGACTTCCGCTCCATTCAACTTTACATTCATACAACTGTAAAACATTAATGGTTGTAGTCATGAACTCTTGCGAGGTTTTTCGCTTCCTGATTTAAACAAATGTCAGCGTTCACTTGTTTATGGTATTGGCCCGGTACATAGATTCCGGGGTTTCCATTAATACGTCCATAACTTCACACATTCAGATATTACCTTTTTGAATAATGACATCAGTGAATCACTTTTCGTGACATATAATGCGCCCTGTGGATTAAAGCCAAATCAATAAGTATTGATACTATCAAGGAAAATCATTACCTACAGGAGTTATTATCCTTAAATGTATGTCAATGTAAGTTCATAACCGTAAAAAGGAACAGTATGAACAGCTTATGTTCTTTTTGTCGATTGCATGCGTGTGAAAATTATCAATGGGCTTTCCTGTTATGTATATAATTGCTTGACCTCATTGATAGAACCCCATCCACTTACCCAGACCTGTTCTCTTTACGTGCATAAATGAGTTATATTCTTTCATTTAAAAAAATCAAAAATACTGGTGGAATGGTATCATTATTTTATGAAAGGTTGAAAGATCCTCTGATTAAGACGTAGTATCGTGCATGTGAAATTTGGTTATTACTGAGAAGAAGAGGTATGATTTCACTTCTTCCAAAAAAGGCAAGATCACTAGGTACATTAAAATAAATATCCTCCTGCATTGCTTGATACAGATTGCAAAACAGATCTAAAACTTTTGACAATCGCATGAAGACAGTCGTACCTCATATCACACACTCTTGTCTATTGGGTTTTGTGCTTTTACATTGATTGATGTGGTAGAATATTGTAAGAATAAGGGTATTGCAGTGGTAATTTTAAGTATTGACATGCAAAAATGTTTTGATATGGTACAAATACAAGAGTATTTTTGCATCCATTAGGTATTATAATTTTGTAGAAAACCTGGTTAAATGGATCTTTTATTCTACAATTATTTTCAAGTTTGTAATCAGAATTATGGCTTTCAATAAGACTGTGAATCAGTGAATCAGGGTTATTAAATTTCTCCCACAAATTAATTGTTAATTGGAGGAATTATGGCCTTAAAACTATGTAAACACAAAGGAATTAGAAAGATTAGGCTATGGGGACACTGAAATTTTACTCTCATATTTTGGAGATGACACTGACATTTACCTTCCTTTTCAGTTGTAAACAATGTCCTAAATGTACTCATATTGAGGATAATGTAGGGTTGGAGATATCGTGTGACAAAACTGTTGTACATGATTAGTTATATTGCAAACAGCCATGCTAAGGTGCACACTCAATGTAAGATAAAATGGACCAATGAACACATCAACACATTAGGTATTGATCTCATCCTAAGAACCTGCACAAGAATTAGATGTGGTTTTATTGAAAATGGAAACTGTTGTTAATACATGGTATTATAGACATTTGTTGCTTATTGGTAAAAGATAAATATTGAATTATTTGGTGGCTTCTCTGTTTATTTACAAAATGCAGATTATCCATCAAATTCCTCAATACTTAATTAACAAGATTAAGAATTGTTTTGTTAATTTTATCTAGAATGGTAAATGTACCAGGACTCCACTTAAAACTCTGTAGAAATCAAAGAAGCAGGGAAGTTTGGGATTGGGTGACATTGCAGGTCAATGGTAATCAATTGGGTAAAAACAATTCACAATAATCCTAACTATCTGTGCAGTGGCTAACAATGCAATGCATGGTCAAGGGTCAGGGGCCAAGGGTGGTGGGGTAAAGGGGCAGGGGTCTAGCGGCAGTGGGGTCAAGGGGTATGGATCAAGGGTGGTAGTGGTCAAGGAGGTGGGTCCAGAGTGGAGGTTCAGAGGTGATGGGGTCAATGGTAGGGGATCTAGGGGTGGAGATCTAATTGATCTGCCCAGATTATATCTCCATAGTCCACATCTACATAGGCTAGATTATGCACTTACTAGATCTATACAGATTAGATTCCCATAGTGTAGATCCTCATAGACAAGATCTAGATCTCTACACACAAAATCTACATATATAGAAGAGATTTATGCAGACCTGATATTCGTAATCTAGATCTAAATATATCACATCCACACAGATTAGATCTACATTGACTAGATCCACAGAGAATGTATCTCTATGTACCAGATCTACACAGATAAGGTCTGCACAGGTTAGATCTACATTGGCTAGGTGTTCTCAGACTAGGTCTGTGTAGACTAAATTTATCTATGCAGGCTTGATCTACATAGACTACATCTCAATAGTCTTCATAGGCTAGATCTAAACAGACTAAACAGGCTATGTCTACAGACTAGGTCTACACAGACTAGTCTGGGTAGATCTAGCCTGTGAAGATTTTGTCTGTGCAAATCTGGTCTGTACACATCTATTTCCTGAAGATCCAGTTCAAGATAAATTAAATGAATAGTTCCAATTGAAGAGAAATTTTCACATAGTGTTCAGGATATTGTTTTGCACTTACACTTTTCTATTTCGTGCAAGTGTATTCACTGAAAGGCATGTCAAACTCAATGGTCAGGTACAGTTTAGACGCTAAGACCTACAAATTCATCCTATCTTTCTCCTTCATTGTTCTAGCGTAATTTTGTTTTTAAATATGCTCTCCAAGTAAATCAAACTGTGAAGACGAAGTTGAATAATGTAATGTAATCGTAATTCCTCGGGGAACAAGGTGCCTTTAAAAACAAGCTTGTGTTAAACGACAAAAAAACCAAAGAGAACAGTCCTAAGTCCACATCGCGTGCGAGCAACTGAAACCCATTTGCCAATATACCATGTGTCTTTTACGAATTTTGGATTGCACACAAAAAGAACAAGCGGCTCTTGCATAATTTATGGGATTTAGACATATTAGAAATCCTGATGGAAACGATCTCGTGCTGCAAGGAAACGTGAATAATTATGCTTTGGGGACACGTTCGCATGCCATTCACCTCCATATGTGATAAAATTTTAGTTTACTTAATGATGGATAGATGAGCACTTAATTTTGACAGATGTCAATGCAGCTTAGATTTCAAATTAGTGTAATGATACCTTGATGCCATGATGTGCACATGAAAATGAATCTAAAAAT
This sequence comes from Haplosyllis leylae, assembly GCA_038406175.1. Taxonomy (NCBI): domain Eukaryota; kingdom Metazoa; phylum Annelida; class Polychaeta; order Phyllodocida; family Syllidae; genus Haplosyllis; species Haplosyllis leylae. The sequence goes on from JBCAUG010012192.1 coordinate 5,345, forward strand.
AGTAAGGGGTCATGTCAAAATCGTTGTCATCTGGTGTAAAATGTTGTGATGTCCAAATAACTTTCAAACATAATTTCAGCCTATAAATGCTGAAAGAGTAGTTTACATCAATATCGTTTAACTTTTCTTCTCAACATTTAGCATCTGAACAATAAATGCAGCAAATGTCATTTTGTTTGTGTCCCCAATATATCACTTTCTCTTCTATTCCAAAAAGCTTTGTAGTATACATTTTGCTTTGTGTCCTTCAAACCAGGGACAGTGAACTGTATCGGGAAGAACCAGTACAGGAACTCTGCTTTATTTGTGGGGCTGACAAACCATGGCTACTATTTGTGTACCAGACCCACAGTTTGAGAAATAATGCCAAAGGAAGAATGGGATTAGCAATTGGTGCCAACCAGTATCTGCTACTCGACTGTCAAATAAAGCCCACTGGAACTTTCAAATGTCACAAGTGGATGCAACCAGTTGTCTGGAACCAGTCTAACTACTACAAGCAGGACTGTACAGAGCAGAAATCATATTCACCAAGTAAGGACACATAAAACTCTAATGGCACAATTAATGCAGAAATAGTGAGGAAAATTCCTGAATAATGAAGTTGTACTATAAGGTACATATTTCAGGTGGTGCAATAATTGCAGAACCACTTTACAACACAATTTAAGTGTATCAATACCATTACCAGTGAATACTAAGTACTTACATGCAAGCCATTTTTTTTGAAGAGTAACCCTTCCAGAGTTGTTGCTCACTCCAGGGCAGAAGTATGTTTTTGGGTCTAAAGAATCACAATAAATGAGTTTGGGCACACTTCCCTCCAAATGGGGAGGATAATATCTGGTTGTCTGGGAAGTTCCTATCGATCCTTATGACAGTTGACAGTCTGGCGGCTACTTGAGTAACCTATGGTTTGGTTGAAGTGACCAAGCTCATTCTGACTGATGCAGAACTGAACAAGGATTGCATGGGAGGGTTTGAATACACATATTCAGGCTCTCAGTATTCTGGCCTGTGATTGTCACTGACAAGGTGTCTGAATGGCAGAAAGAATTAGGATGATGCTATGCATGTGATCGATTAGCCCAGAACAAAATTAGTAAAGTATATGAGTGGTATGGACTGCTTACGACCACTCCTCTTGAATTGGAGAACCATGAGTTTCACAGACATCCAGATATAAGTTATTGCCACACTTGCATGAACAATCTGTTCTCAAGTGAGTTGGTAATCATTGTTATTGATAGCATTAACAACCAATCCTATGCACTCGGGTCGCCAAAGACAAAAATATAATCACATTTTATTTTTGATCAATTAAAATTACACAACAGCAAATAAATTACTGAAACGATACTGGAGGTGCAGAGATGACCGGAATTTGAAAATAGTATCCCAGTGAGATTTACATTGTACCGTGCCTTAAATATGAAAGTTATTTTCCATTCTAAACAAAAAATGAAATCTGATAATCGTGTTGTTCAATGCCTCACTGGATTAACCTTACAGCCAAAAACACCAGCTCATTTCCCTTATTACCACTCTGCGCATATTTTACAAGGTATATATAGTCGTCAGAGGCTCAGTGGTGATTCAACGAGAGGGAATTTCTGTGCACTGATAATGTCCAGTTCACCTCATGAAAAAATAACTGCACAAGATTGGTGGTCCCTTCCTGTGGTACCTGCCTCGTTTCCTTGCCCATTAGAGAGTATACGCAGTGCAAACAGTCCAACAGGTCCAACCTCTGTTATGAATCAAATACCCGACTTCATAATACGAATGTTCAGGAATTTTCTTCAATGTTCGTGTCAGCGGCTCGAGGTGTAGAATTAGAAGTTATCTTTGTACTTTTTCATTTGACCACAAAAAGAATATTGCCAAAATTCCGTCAAAGAAAGACAAGCGATAATTCTACATTTTCCAATGTAACATGCTGTTTTTTACTCTGAAACAGCAAACAAAATTTGTTTTTGTTATTTTCTTTCCCAGATTGTTTGTTTATCTTGCACTAAGAAAAATTGTGCTTTTTCTACCTTTGCTTATCTGTGCAAAATGTGTTGTAACTAATACAGTAATGATGGTGAGAATTGTTACTATCAACGAAGCAGGGTTTTATGCCTCTTGTCCTGATTGTACCAGAAATTAAAACAACCATATTTCCTACAGAATTTGGACATTTTGACAGCCTGTACCGAATGTTTTGCCATCTCAAGTGCCCAATTTGAACATTCCATTGTAATTTATCTGTTATTTAAGAGGCAAAATACTTGGTGTAAAAGCAATCTTCGTGCTTTAAACCTCGTTTGATGATAGAACCGGCATGTTGTACGGAGGTCACGCAATATTTAGTAAAACAACTGTTCGTTACTTTTTTAGCACAATTGTTTTTGAGCAGCTTTGCTTTTGTATTGGAAAAGGTCTGGAATGACATTTTGTAAGATTTGGTCGTGGACAGTGTGTGTTTCCGTTCCCTTTTCTATGTAATTATAAAGGACATGTCGTTCAGAATATCGTTTGAAATTTTACACAAGACATAACACAAGCCAGAGGGCTATTTGTTATTCTTTACTTGAAAGAATACCTTTTTCCCCTTTTGATTTAAACACAAATTTACAAAGACTATTGGCAACAGTTCCCTGGACACAAGTTGTGACAATAATAATCACACTTCGTAAGTGGCGAGGATCCAAAAAGCTCAAAAAAGGCGCAGTTGAAAACGGCGCCTGATGACGTGGTACCAAAGGACGGGCCACTCACCAATGAACCCCTTAGCCTCTTGAAAGCAGTGTTCAGTCCAAAAAAGTCTCCCATCTAGGTAATAAGGTGACTTGTTAATGAACCATCAATAGTCAGTAATGAAAATAAATTCTCATTAGCAACCAGTAACCAAGGTGATGGATGCCTTATATTATCACTTATTCATTCGATCCAATTACACGTCCATATTTCCATGTGTGCAGAAAAGACTGCCTATTCAGTACAGTTAAATATATACATAATGTCAAGAGTAAATTCCAATAGAATTAATTCATAAAGAAAAAGCAATTTGACTCACCATTATTAAGTGGTCTGCTCAGCTCTTCGTCATCAATACAAACCGATGTAACCAATTCAATGTCCCCAACCTTGAAGTTGACCAATTTGCTTGACACAGGTGAATATGTTTATAATCTATCATATAAATCCTCTTGTGCTCGCATCGCATGTGTAGTGGTGATAATTGCTTGTAAATATTGATCAATATCTTGTTAAAATTAAGCTCTTTGTGGTGATGACAAGATTGGGATGGACTTGTAAAGGTGAAAATAAGTCGACAATCTACAATCTACATAAGATCACTCTGTAAATTTCCTTAACTTCAAATTTGATCAAACCAAAAGAAATTTAATAACAACGTACTTTATGAAATATAAAAAGTCTAAGCTCAGCCAGATTCATGGGATCACCTCAATGTCCGCATTATTCCCGTTGATGTAAAGAGTGATGGTACAATTTCAGGTGCCAAGTGTTGACATTTCCTGTGGGGAATTTAAGCACAAAGAGTTCACACCAGTTGTGCTTTAGATATGGTTAGGGTAAACAAATGACATAAGATTAGTAAATGATGTGTCATTTACTAAATAGAAAATGACATGTCATTCACTAATCTTAATAGATCTACATTTCCAAATGTCATTTTAAATGTTATTTGAAATGTCACTTGAAATGTCATCATAGATGTTTCTTAAAATGTCACTTGAAATGTCATTAGAAATATTATTTGAAATGCAATTTGAAATATCATTTGAAATGCTACTTGAATTTTCATCATAGATCTAAATGTCTCTGAAAATGCCCAAATTGAATGTCACTTTAAAATCCACAAAATATTGTGCAATTTTTGAAATGACATGACATCAGTAAACAATATTTTATTTACTATTTATTTATTTACTATTTCGTGAATGACACAACATTTGAGGTCCATTCGCGCTTGACGACAGCCATGTATTTTAATCCGTATTTTTGTCATCAGAAATGGGTGCTGAACCCATTCTTCACGTACATGGTTACTAATGGTACTTTTCACACTTGGCGACAAAAATTATGTACATGTCGTTGTCGTCAAGTGCAAAAAGACCCTTTCAGCTGTGCCATGAGTCACTTGGATTTCGTGTTCAAGGAGAATTTATCAACTAATTTTCGAATAGAAATTAAAGTATGATGACAAACACATTATATGATTCTTGAGTACACCATTTTCTTCAAACTTTCAAGAGGATAACCAGAAAGGAACATCTTCACTTTAAAGAAAGATTATGTACTGAAAGCTTACTAAAGGAATGCCAAACGAAACGCATTACCGGCCAGGTAATAAGGCGATGTCCTTCTCAACCCAACCAAACGATGTGAACAGAAACATTACAAAAAATCTGTGTCAGAAAATTCAAAATGTATGGAAGTTACTTCTTCAGTCAGAATGCGCACAGACTGGGTGATATAAATTATGGGAAAAAAATCTGGATAATGTCCACATCACCAAAAAAAATCAAATCAAATCAAACATGCCAAAAACGTATAATAATATTGACATAAAAATAGTCACCATGATGCTTTTGTCTCCACATTTTCGTCGAATGTAATGCAACTAAATATAACGAGAATTCGCAATATTCCTTCATAATCCAAATACTATATAATGTCTACAAATAAGCCATCCACTTGTTGTAACTGCGGAAGCTGCCGATGTTCAGAGCATTGGTACGGGAAGAAGATGTCGCTTGCTGCCTTCCATATAAGCTGTGATGCAGCTTAGTCAGATAATTTATTACGAGTAGGTGTTTACACCTATGTCTCTTGCTAACAGGTGGTGAGGGCCAGCAGCTTCGCCTTTCTCTCAGTAGCTAAAGCCAGAAGAGTTCACATCACAACGTAAATAAAGATCCTAACGGCTTTAATATCGGCTAGATATTGTGACCTGGTAATGTAGAATTGCATCTAACGATATTTACGTCTTTTAAACATTAGCCTCAAATTGGGACAAATGTTGGTCTGTGACGTGTCGTCATTTTATTGAGCACACACACGATTTTAAATGCAGTCTAACTGTTAATTACATGCATTGATCTTTACTCAGCTGCTTTATGAAATTTTAGATTGTGATATTGCTTAATTTATTTCACCCATAGTGAACCAGGTCGTCTCATCTCTAACAAAGGAGAAACGGAGAGGAACACATCAATTAAGAAGCAACAAGACTCTTCCGTACTTTCAGTTTCAGGAAAGTGCATTGTAACTTGGATGCTTTTATCGTTTCTGTTTGTAAGTGATAACCTTGATGCTCTTTTGAGTCTATCGAGTGAAAAGATTTACCAGCAACGAACTCGATAGTGAACGTGAAGGGTTTTAAAACTGAATCGTTCTTAGACGATCGTAGCTATGGATTTCACAGCATTGGTTTCTCTGATATTTTGTCCACTTCACAAGACGTTGGTAGTCTACATCCATTTGAAGTTCTAAAACTTGATTTCTTATTCTAGATGTGCATTTTTTCGTAACTAAATTTGTCGTATGCTTGGTTATTAAAGGCAAGCGACAGAATTCCGAGCAGGGTGGATTCCACAAAGTGCTACAGGTAAATCCGGTACCACACCCTGAGGGAACAGTGCAAATTTCTGACTTAAACGACAATATCAGTAATTTCTGACTTTTTGCTTTCCATGTAAGTCTATGGGTATTTCACA
>JBCAUG010012203.1:0-11073 GCA_038406175.1 Haplosyllis leylae
TAAAGCAAAGTTACAGGTAAATTAAAACACATAATCAGATAGGGCGCGACACAATTCTGATAAGAATTCTTGTTTGACAGATTTACAGAACTTTTTAGGAAGCGTAAAAAATTATCATGGTTGTTTCTTGCTGTAAACTGCCACATTTACAATGTGATAACATTTTCTGAGTTGTATAGCTTCATATTGCCTTGAAACTCACGAATACATACTGTTAATGTGTGTTACTTAAAAGGGAAACTTGACATGAATAGCTCAAATAATGACCTGTGGGAAATCAACATGCAGGTGTACGGCCAGTATTCTCCCAAGACGGTGATACCATAATTATATACTGAATGAAATATACAGTACTAATTATGGTATATTCATCAAAATAGTGTGGCTTTGTACAAAGATGAGTCATGTAAATAATTGTAATTTTTGTATAGTATTGGCGCGAGAGTTGACAGTTTGAACCAGATTCAGTCTGCAGCATCATCCATGCATTTGTTCGTCTGTAGTTTATATGTTATTTTATGTTAAATTAATGACTTGCAATACAAGTAAAGTATAATATTTTGAACTTATCAACAGTTAAACTGTGAAACTAAATTCACCGAAAAGTGTAGGCCTTAGGTATTGTAAGTAATGGTAATAAGTAATTTATTTTCATACTAATCAGCACACATAAATGTTTGTTTTCTGTGGATTACTAAGACACCAATCATGTTATTATGTTAAGTTAGAGGAAGGTATTGTTGCTGTTTTGACGGGTTGTGTGAGCGAGTATGTATGTAATATTTGGAAGGAAGAGTGAATCAGTGAAGATGAAAAATATTCGGAATAGGAACTGAGGCTGTGTTGAGTGGTGAAAAGTACCAATTTTCCTTGCAGAATTTGTCATTATTGTGTAACAGAAACAAAGAATATATTTGGTACGTTGATTGTTGAAGACAATTTAGGAAAATAAGGGAAATGATTTCCGGATTTTTTTGGGGAAAGACCGAATGAATTTTTTGAATTTTGCTTGATTTGTTGAAATAATAGACTTTCAAAAGTGCCAATTATTATAGGTAATAGTATCGTTAGCTTTTTGTACCAGATACGTTAAAAGGCTTATTTTTGAGAAACAATGTTTATGTGTACATTTGTGAAGTCCAATAACTGTTGTTTACTCTGTTTACATAGTACTAGGGATACTAATATACCACAATATGGTATTATTGTCTTTCTTTCCTGATGCTTAATTATTTTATTGGTATTTGAAGCAGTTGGAATATTGTATTTTCTTGACAATGAAGCCTGGTTCACATGTAGCGAAATTCAACCGGGTATTTAGAACGATAAAATATGGGTTGAATCTATTCCTATGGTGCTGTTGAGACATGATGAAATTAATAAGTGTAAACACCCTTATTTGTTGCCATGCAACGCATTTTTCATTGGGGTAAAATATAGGCTGAATTTCGGTATGTGTGAACAAAGCTTAAAAAGCCATTGTTTTACCGCAAAAACCAACTCAAATACACGAGAATATTCAGGATACTTAAATGAAAGAAAAGGAAAAAAATATTCAATTTCAAAAAATTGCGAACGAATGGAAGATGTTAATGCTCGGCGAAAACTCCCATGAACGTGCAATATTTCTCTGCTTTAATGCAATAACATTTTTAAAAAAATTATCATTGATATTTTTGTTGCAGAGTTGTTTCGAATTGCCTGGAAATCCTAAGAAATAAAATGAATAAAGTAATATTCGTGTGTATCATTTTCATTTCGGAAGTGCATCTTTGACAGTGTACTTCTAGGAATACCCGAATTCCAACATTTTAACAAAATGTTCCGCGACCCGCTAACTATTTATTGCCATTGCGACACTTTGGGGAAAAATTGTAATTTAATGGATAACAGACCAAAGTGGTGGTTCCGCGCAAATAAATTAAAAAACAAAAACTAAAGAAGAAAATTATTCGGCATAACGCATTTATATTACATTTAGTGCCTTACAAAAATCTTGTCGAGGAGAAATCACAAGCATCTTGTGTGAAGTTCCACTGCAAGTCCCAAGTGCATGTGGAGGAGAAATATACCAAGTTGCTTTACTTAAAACAGTAAAAACGCTACATGCAAACATTTTTCATTTTGATGTATAATAATGTTATTTTGAAAAGAAAAGAACTGTGCATGTTTCCCTGGGTTAGACACCTACAAAAACAAGCATCGTAAGTGTAATACCTTGATTTCGTCATCTGAACATTCAGGTCGTATACTTGAAAATCAATTCTGAAGCATCATTCGTCACAAAGAGAGCCTAAGTTCGAAACTTTGTTCGAATTACCAGAATTCTACTTTGCTAAGTTCACCTGGGGTGTCCATCAGAACGAAATAAAGTGCTATTACTCAAGTAAAATCAGTGGCCAATGTTGGAGTATCTGAAGCAGTGACTCACATTTTGGAAGTACAGAATGCATGTTTTGTGCGCGTACTCTCAGATGAATAAGTAATCTTTCGTACATGAAAAGCTTCCAATCATTACAATGAAGATCTGATATTTTTGCAAAAACAACGAATATTATTGCTTTACATAATAAACTCATTCAGGTGAAATTGCGTGATCCTGAAATCTAACCGTTCTTTCCACGTGTTCGATGAACAGCAGGGTTGCCACACACTGATCAAGATGAAATTCTCTGTGCTCTTCGTATTTTCCGTCTTTTGTTTTCAGCACAAAAATAACAAATATTCCACACCCAACTGATTGAAATACGAATTCCTCTTAAGCCACAGTCACAAATGTAATAGAGCCAGTATGTCCTGCAACTCACTAAAAGCCAAAACATTGTAGGCAGTCAAGTCAATTTATAAAATTTCAATTTTTTTTGGTAAATTTCCTGTCTGGAAAAATGAACATTTGAATTCCCTGTGCGGTGTGGCAATCCTGAACGGCGATAACGATGAAATATACAGTGAATTAATTAATGCAGTGAAAGGTTAATATCACTGAATGTAAGCAGATCCTGCTTTGAGCGGCATCCTACAATTGGGAGGAAAGAGTGCCGTAAAATGTTGGATTCTTCAGTGTTTTCAATTACAATAATACGGTAACAAAGTACGATGGCATTCAATACAGGAATCCTTTACAACAGGTTTTCAGTACGTGTTTCTGGCAGTTCCAAGTCCATCAACACAATCAAGAGACAAGTGTATGATAACAAGGCGATAAAATTACTACGTTCATAACGTACTGTGGTATGACTCAATCGTCAACACTGGAAGTGTTCAACTTTTCGCAAATGACAAAAAGCTTCTCACAGTTGTATCAATTCATGCAAACAAACCACACTGGTGTGAGAACAAAACTTGTGTTGTGGTTGCTACCTAATTTACGACAGAGTAATGGTACTCTTTCATCAGATAGTGGAATAAGAATAAGTGAAATTTTGTAATACTGGAAAAGAAAATACAACCAATGACAACATATAAAAGTATAATACTTTAAACCACTTGACTTTAAAGTAACAAAGAAATACGCCGGTATTTGAGCAAAGCCAGTAAAAGTTGGCACGGTATTGTACATGAAAAACTTCACGAATTGGAATCATTTCATATTTTAAAATACGGTTTACGCAAGTAAGATGCTACTGTGTGCGTCATCGGTAATGAACTATCAATGAAAGACACACAGCTTTAAAAACAAATGCTTGCACTTAAATTACTTAATTACAAATAAACAATAATCAACAACAATAGATTTGTGTACTTTCCGACCTCTTCAGTTCTTTATTTTAATTTTTCCATTTTACATGTCCCACTTCTTTCTGATGTAGGAATAATGTGATAGATATCTGAAGAGTCGGTACACCAGTGTCCTATTTCGGAATTGCTACCCTGGATGCAAAATACCCTGCGAGCCTTGTGTAACAATATTCAATTATTTGACTCAGTTTCACATGCTGCTGGCAGAGAAAAGTTTTGCATAAGCCATGATGATTGTTTACCGAGAAAATTGCCTTACGACGATGAATGCAAAAGAACTAAGGAGGCTGCTGCTGATGTATACGGATCCTCTATATGTTTACAACTAATTAACTAACCTAATAAGCAAGTAATGAGGTAAATTTGCACACGATTGAAAAGCAATATGCAACATTTATCAAATACAAATGCAGAGATTTTAACCAGCGAGTGGAAAACATTCTCTTTGCACAACTTCATGAACAAATAAACCCGCAAACAAATTATTGTAACATGAATGACAAGATGAATTTGATATGGCATTTACAAATGTTTGAGATTTTCGTACAATCCAATATTGGCTTGTTTACATCTAATGTTTTCGTTCTCACAGTGTTCACACAATGTTTAACCTTTGATGCAAAGGTTGACGCAGAAACCATTGCTAAGAAACGCAAAGGTTACGTGTGAACGAACCTTAAACGCGGTTGTTTCTGTATCCGTGACGTGATCGAGGTAAATGCTCAACATGTTTAGTCTGTCTTCATCAGTGATGATTCGTACAACTGTATCAACTTCACACAGCATAATCCACAGTCAGCTGTCGTCTCCTTATCACTTCCCTTCGGGTTATGTGCATATTGCGCATGTTTGTGGGTAGAAAATTCAACCACATTGAAAACGCTCAGTCAATAATAATAACAACAAAATGGATGGTGAAGATCCACACATCAATCAAAGCACATCGGTGTTAACTACTTGTCCTAATGCCCTCCTTCTCAAAAATGGCTGTGACGGCTTCTAAAACATGTTGACAAGCCATGCTTGGTTTCTTGAGCTCTACATCCATAATGAAATCCCTGTGCGTATGGTCAAGCAGTAGCTTCTTATGCTGAAATAGTCAAACATTGCTTGAAATTTGTATCAACTAGGGTATCCCGTGAAAAGCATCGATACACAAACGGACGCAAATCTTTATTAGCTTCTTTACTGCATTTTTTTAAATTGAGTAGGAATGTACAAAATTTATCAGAACTGTTTAACCCTTGACTACATGAAATGAAACACACCTGAGAAGCATAATCTCTGTTCCTGCTGTACACTCCAGTGTAAACTAAAACTGACTCGCACTGTTCAGCACCATGAAAACTTGAATCCCCTTCGCCATTCAATTCCTAATTGTAGACAATACGTTTCGGATTATGTAATGAATACTATGTCATTGTAATAGGAATAAAGAACTTAGAACGCAATTACGTCACTGCACTTTCTGCGTCTTTTCACATTTCTGACTAAAAATGTGTGTGCAATACTTACGCCATTTGACTCGTCCACGTCTTGTGACAGTCCGCCCGCAGACTGCACTTTACTTGTTTGTTTCTTTAATTTAGCTTTCCTCTTTTGCAAATATCTATGATAAAGGTTGGCACCAAATATATCTACATCTGGATTGTCCCTGAAATGGAATACAGGTATTAGTTAATATTTTTGGAGACAGAACTTCGGTAAAATCGCCTAAACTTATTTTCCACTCTTCCTGATTTAATAGTTGTCGTTCATGTCCTTGGTACAACTTATGGCACGTTCACACTGCACGGGAATGGGAACGGAACAGGTATAGGGGATGGAACTGACACAATAGGAGACGACAATTCGTCTGGTCCCGTTCCCGGCGCAGTGTGAATAATATATAGTAACCCACTGTTCCCGGTCCCATGCTGTGTGAACGTGCCATAAGAGATTATGAGAACTTGCAAAATAGAATTACCCTATGCAATACATTCTATGTATTCCAGGTATGCCCATTTCTTTCGCTTGCTCCTGCAGGACATTCTCGGAGTGGACGTACGTCAGCTCACTCGGTTTTCCAACTAAAGCTGTGTATTTGAGCTCGTGTCCGGTGATTTTATGATACAAACTTTCTATACAATGAAGGAACGCGCCATGTGCGAATCTGAAATCAAAAGACAATGATGTGGATTTCATCCCACCGTGTATTTGCCACAAACCGTTCTTCTTCACCTTTCGAGCTGTCCAACAAAAAACTGCAGGTATATCTAAGGTAAGTCTAAAAAGTTATTATCACTGTGCAGTGGTCTTTTCTTTTTCAACACACTTTTACCTGGGCATACAGGCCTCAGACATCCACATCAGATCCATATTGCAGGCGAGTATCGGTATGTGAGGGTACGGAATGGATGAAGGAGCTTCGGAAGGTTTTCCATTGGTGATGAGAACATCTATGATGAGTTGTAGATATGTCTCCCACCGGACTGGCTCACCGAATAATACCACAGCTGCAAATATACAATTCACATTTTACATTTACATTTTAAATCTCAATCTGGTGTTAAATCTGAGTTTGAAGAGGGTCTTTTGAGTTTTCTAAAACCACTTGTATTTCTCTTGGGCCTTATCACATATGCTTATTGTCCGCGTGGAACAGTTCAATTTTTTTACAATTATCAACACATTGCCTGAAGAAGCCCGGGAACAATATTGTAGGTACTATCATTCATGAGACACACAACGTTACGACAGGTGGCAGCACATAAAAATACTCTCGGTCTCCTGTGGGAGCATATCCAAATTATCAATCTCAGACGGCCTTGATTTCTTATTCTTTATACTGCTTTGCTACCGTTACAAAAAAAACCCAAAAAAAACCAAAAAACATATCATTTCACGTAACACATGTTCCTTGGAAGAAAATAACTATTTTTAGTGTCTTTATGAAGGTGTGTGGTGCGTTACAGCCGTTGATTGGCCAACAAGAAATAACGCCTTGATGGCCTTTGCAGTGCGCATTCGCTTCTATTCATTATTTATGAGATGTTTACCAACAGATAGATGGTCATTTTAGGTCATGCGTACTTGAATATATCACTGATCATTAAAACCTGTTTTCTTTCTTTTTTAAATAAACGCACTTCAGTGGAGATCCAGGATTTCCCAGAGGGGGAACCAAGCCCCTCACGGGTGGGCGCCGGCCTATTATTTGACCAATTTCTCCCTAAAATTGCATAAAAATGAGGAATTTTTGGGCCAGAGGGCAAGGGGGCGGGGGCATCCTTTGCGCCACTACAGAGCCGCCACTGCACTTCTACACACTGTGTTGTAAATCAAATGATCTGGATTTTGACTTACACTGAGTACTTATTGCCAGGAAAATGTCAGTAGACAGAGCTTCAACATTCATGAATTTAACCGTCATTCACAAATATGACCACCACCGTTAAAAGAGACAATCAATTTACTGCTTCACTGTCAATTATTCCGAACGCGTGGCTGGAAAGAAGACGAAGAACCCCACATCACATTGTACATACTGTTGCATGTGTTACAGCCCTCCGGACACTGACCAGCATATTGAGTTAGCTTGAGTATGATGTCTATTTCTACGTTCTGAGTAGCACGTTTATTACTGGCTGACTCAACCAAGATTTGGTAACACCACAATATGGTCTTGAGTCTTAAGTACTAGTGGAACTGACGGTCGACAATAACAACTGCATTACTCGTTTTTCCCTTGTCAATGGCAAATAACACGCAGGATAAAATATGCACGTTTAATTTCACTACCAACATTTGATACTTTCATGGCAGACGAAAAGTGGGCACATTTTCTTACCACAATGATATCTCTTGAACTCTTGGCTATTACTAGTAGGTACTTTACTGAAATTTTTCGGTACTATCGTCGACTTTCTTGCATTACCTACCATTGCAAAGGTAAGTTTTCTGATGATGGAACTAGACCTTATGTGTATTGTGTTCTTTCTTAATTAATTTGAAAATAGAAAATTTCAAACTCCTTTCACAATTCTTTGCACCACCACAGAAATCTGAATAAACCGCGATGAAATTGCCAAAAATAATTTGACCGTCTGCTTACACCACACTAAACGTAGATTGTTTGTTCGGACTACACGGTGACTCATGTAAATGTATGCAGACTGCTGAGGTGAAACAGTACATTTATGGAAATTACCTTGAAAGACAAATCCACAAATAATGACTCCGATGTTCTTTGGAGATGTATATTATTATCTCCTTGATGCTGAAAAGCTTACTTTTTCAGAACATTTTGTAATTTCTTTCTGTAAACATTAAATCAAGAAGAAACGACGTTCTATCTTTATTCACTGGCACCTTTCAAAACTTCTCTTTCCCTCGCTTCACATGGCTGAATATTCCTAATGCTCCCTTTTCTTTACTTTCTGCCACATTACATCATTTTAGCTGCAAGCATTCTTTTTATGCATCTGTACCTGACAAGAAACTATCTTCTTCAACCAAAATATCTGACAATAACATAAAGACAAGGTTGGTTTTTATCATTTGTAAAAAGGCCTTGATAATCTGGTTGTCTATTCGATGATGTTGGATGATGTCAATTTGTAAAGGAACGACGCTCAAATGAGAGAACACTCACAGAAAAAGATCCATATGAATCTTTATACTGTCGAAGAAATTCGATTCTTTTCTTCAAGAAAATGTCACCGACGGCATCAAGCTCTTGTAAAGCATCATAACGAGTAAATCTCACAACAATTAAATTAATGGACACATGGACCACAAGATTTCAAATGATTCAAGACATTCAAATATTTAAGCCCAACAAATAGAAGTCGGTAGCTTAAATTAGAGCTACTGCTTTCAGGTTTTCCAGTGCTATCCGATGTGACGATTTATCAAGTCTCAAAAGGATGTGGTCTACATTTAGTGGAAATGCCTCCCGGTGAAATCAATGGTCTCCACCAGGAATACCTTGCAGATGCTCGGGAGCCAATTAGAGTATATTTCAAAGTCAGCTGACATTTTTGGTCACATGATCACCTATTTGTCCATAAAAATGTCCAAATAAACAAATGAAGTCTGCATAAATACTAAATAAATGCTGTTTTAAGCTAAAATACATTACTTTTGATTCCACATACACACTTCCCCTTTAATCTAAAATGGAACTGTACTGTATGAATCTTATACTATTCCTATACGGTGCTATGTATCATTCCACACATGAATCCATTCACACTTACTTTTCAATATTATAGGGAACTGTACTGTATGATTCTTACACAATTCCTATATGATGCTATGCATGATTCCACATATGCATCCATGCACACTTTCCCTTTCAATTAAAGAGGAACTGTACTGTATGATTCTTGTACAATTCCTATATGATGCTATGCATGATTCCACATATGCATCCATGCACACTTCCCCTTTAAATTAAAGAGGAACTGTACTGTATGATTCTTATACTATTCCTATATGATTCCATGCATGATTCCTATATGATGCTATGCATGATTCCACATATGCATCCATACACATTTCCCTTTCAATCTTATAAGGAACTGTACTGTATAATTCTTATACAATTCCTATATGATGCTATGCATGATTCCACATATGTATCCATGTACACTTCCCCTTTAAATTAAAGAGGAACTGTACTGTATGATTCTTATATGATTCCCATATGATGCTATGCATGATTCCACATATGCATCCATGCAAACTTCCCTTTCAATCTTATAAGGAACTGTACTGTATGATTATTGTACAATTCCTATATGATTCCATGCATGATTCCACAAATGCATCCATACACACTTGTCTTTCAGTTTTAGAGAGAATTGTACTGTATCATTTTTAGTTTGTGTCCCAAAATACATGTTTTTAACTAAAAACAATATACTTTTAATCCATTTTCACACAATAACTTTTCTATTTATTATTATATCTCAATTTCTTTTAGTTGCACTTTCACTATCTATGCAAAGACCTGTATCCAAAAAAAAATATTATTTTTAATATTAAATAAATTTTTTAGACTCTTTTTTAAATTATGTATCTCATAAATCACTTTCATGTACAGCATAGTGAGTACTAGGCAAAGGGGATTTCAATAAAATTCTTGCATATTAATTAATCCTGATCCAACTCCAATTTATGAACTACCCAACAGTTATGACCCAAGAATTGGAGCAGCATACTACTTCACTGAAAATGGTAAACAATTGAGAAAAATACCACAGTATGCAAAGACTTTAGAACAGATGAACAGGAACAAGAAGAAAACAGCACTAATTTATCCATGTACGAAAAAATACCCAAAAGTTTCTTTTGGTGGATTCAGTTACATATTTCTCTTGTTCTGCCTAGTTCATGGACATTTGTATGGATTTCATCTTATTGATGGAAGTGAAGGTCTGAAAGATGTTCTCTCATCACTTTTCAAATACAAGAATACAATGCCAGATTATCTGTTCTATCACAATGCATGTAACCTTCCTCAATATTTCTACAACTGGGAGCCAAATTTGTTCAAGAACACACACTTTTGGCATGACCTCTTCCACTCCATTGCTCATCTCTGTGGAATTGTTTTCAAATCCACAAAGGTAACTAGTATAAATGGTTTGAACACAGAAATCTGCGAGTAAGTAAACAGCTACCACCAGTGCATCAAGTACACTGGTGCCGATTTGTCACAAGAACACCTTGTCTTCTTCCTACAGTTTTTCCTTTATCTCCTGAATGAGGAAAAAATACTCACACAGAGGAAACTGGATGGCATTAGCAGACCAGGAATAAACAAAAAAAGACATTTCCAATTAATTTAATTTCAATTTATAATTGTTTTATACTTTTTTTAAAATTTTGTTTGTCTACATGTGCTTCCAATTTAGTTTCAGGGGATCTATCCATTAATAATTTTTTTACTGATGTTTAACCTATGTGAAATCAGGGAGTTTGGGGTGAAAATGACCAAAAAGTGGCTAAAAATAAAAATTTATACATTTATTTGGGGTAAAATTTATTTAAAACTTCATTTCTAATCAAAACTCAACATTTCAGGATGATTTGCAGAAAATTTAAAATTTCCAAAATTTTTCACCTACACAGATTATCCCTTCAGGCCACTATATTCCACACAAAGTCACTTTTGGCCATTTTTTGCAAAAAGTGTCAAAAACTTTAATTTTATTAGATTTGATCCTAGTTTTTTTTGTTTTGCCACTTGTCTGTGGGCATCTAGAGGTGTTTCCAATTTAGTTTCAGGGGATCTATCCATTAATAATTTTTTTACTGATGTTTAACCTATGTGAAATCAGGGAGTTT
>JBCAUG010012214.1:0-11073 GCA_038406175.1 Haplosyllis leylae
CGGGACTTATGGATACTCGGTAATTAATTATTGATTGCGCGGGTCATTTAGTACGTTCGTATTCTGGCTATGACAACACTGCACCACAGCCTTTCTGAAGTCCACAGTAAATATCAACGCATAAAATACTAGACAGGAGAATAAATGATGAACACCAATATTCGTTCCTGGATGTTCTTAAATAATGAAGATTACTTTTTTAAATCCATACCATTTGACAGTTTTAAACGTTGCTAGTAAGGAAAGAGGGAATTTTATGTATTATCCTCGCACAAATGGGAAAACAAACCTTTTTGGTCCCCATGTTTAAACTCTTCCTGAATATGAGAATGTTTCTCCAGCAGATTCCTCTGTTTTCTTACAGCATGAAATGAATTACTATTGTGTGTGTGTGGCATAGATAACTTATGGATCTAGTGACAGCTATGCGTAGTCTAGGTGTAAGCTATGAGCAGGTTTTGTATACTATACTGTGAACAGAAAATGTACAATAGGAAATGCCAAAGATAACTAGCTTTCATAATAAACTCATCATACTTCATACTGGAGTAAAAATCAGAAGGGAGTTTTTCAGCAACTTACATAAAGATTCCAACTACTATTAATTTCTCTATTGGTAATGACACTTGGATGTTTTCTGAAGTATTTAGGTTGAAGAGAAATTTACCTCTATAATCATAACAGTTGTAAAAACTGCTTTTGAAAAAAGTAAATGAATCTGTTTTAGTGAGTCAAAACAAACGCAGCATGGAACGGAAGAACAATCAGAATGAAACCAGGTAAATTATTGAATGGCAAGCGTCTCTTTTGAAAAGTGACTGGGAAGGCATGATGTTTATGGCCAGAACTGAGAACTTGTATGTCAGGATTAATATTGTGCACTAAAAGTTGGAAACTCCTACGTTTTAGGTGAATTGAGAAGCTGGAAATATAAACAGAATGGACGGAAGGTGGGGAGGGACAATAATGAGACTAGAGGTCGTTAATTGACTCCTTCCTGAACTTCCAAAAATACGTTGGACCAGACTAGTTTAGTCACTAAAATGGAATGGAGAAATTCTGAAATTAAACAAATCAGAGAAATGAGATATTGTTTCCAAAGATGTAGTTGACTACTTCTTTTCCAAGGAAATGTGAACTGACAAATTCATTTTGGTTGGTTTATTCGTGGCACAACGTTTTCACACGCAGAAAAGAAACGTCTAAGTTAATTGCAGCTGCAAATCTGCAGGATGAAGCCAAATTGGAAGATGTGTCATGCTGGTTAACATTGCTAAAAACAACACCACATTGCATAAACTACATCCTTTTCCAACTCAAATGTGTGTCACCAGCAACTTACCAACTTATTGCTCCTCGAATATTTCGTTGACTTTCCTTTTGTTACCATGGTAATAGTTTATTTCTTGCTTGCCGCTTTTATTCAGGTCTTAAGGAATTACTTTTTACAGTGTTAATTGAATTGTCTGGGGCCTTGTTGGCAGGCGCGGTGTTTTGGGGAGAAAACGTCCTTCAGTCTGGTAATTTGACGTTTGATATATTAATTGACAAAGTCAAATGTGACTATCAATCATAACCAAACTCTTTCACATGGAAAAAAATCAATGCTTTTGTATTAGGATTTGTTCAATTTGACTGAAGAATCTTTTTTTGCAATCTTCCTTTTCTCTGATATTCTTAAATATCTCCCACTGTTGCGTTTGGCTGTTCCGTTATTTAAATTTTCTGTAGATCTATGTCATGGCACTGTTTCCTGGCATTTACCGCTCGGCGTTTCTTTGTATCTAGATGTCTTTTCAATTGACTGCAAAATGAATGCCCAATGCACTACTACATTTCATTTGTTGAAAGATCATTAATAAGGCGTTAGCTAAGTGACCTTTAACACCGGTCCAAAATAGATTTAATTTACTAAAAATGGTCCATTGTACAAGATGCGAAATGAGAAAGTCATCTGTATTTGACAGATCATGACAAAAAACCATAAATAGGTTCCATCATTACTAAAGTGCATTCTCCAGGTGATCTGTGATTAAATTCTGTTGGACAGCTACGTGCTCTGAACCATACACAACTCAAAAGAATAAATGTGGTATTAATATATCCCCTAACCAAACCAGCTCGCCAAATGGTAATCAGAACCACGTGAAAATCCAGTGTTTATCGATGGTTATGAACTGTGCTTTTCCACACAGAACAATTCTTAAATGCGATCGCCCCACGGATAAGGCAAGTACCATATTAGTATATCAACCTTGAACGTCTCAAGTGTGTGAAGATCAGAAAATTAGGAAGATAGAACGGTATTCAATAATTTGAACTGATTCTTGGACTCTTGAACATGGTACTCACATGTTGTCTCTGTGTGGATTTTAGGAATTACTTGAAAAGCGAACAGTAACAAAAATTGGTTTGATACAATATCATTGCAAAACTCTGCCTCGATTGAAAAAAATAACTTGAAATGACAGTACAGTGTCCAAAAGAAGATTAAATTATTTTACAGCCCCGCTCAGACGGATGTACTTGATTCTTTCAGGTCTGGGTTCACGTGCATAGTGAGTCACGCTGTATTTCTTTTATTGTACAATGCTGCACGTATTTGCTGACGAAAATGTTACTCTCGTGACTTAAATACACCATAAATTTTGTGGAGTAAAGTTAAAAAGTGGATCACGCCGGCATAATTCATCTCAAATTACATTTAAACCTTCCCTTCGTGTGCAAACATGTGTTGAACCTTCAAAAATATAAAAAAATGTCTTTAAAAAAAATAGGTGAATGATTACTTAGCATGCAGGGTGACATAAACGCATACACATTTCAGAAAACCTCCCAAAATTCTTATGGATCATTTCCGAAACTTACTGTTTCTTTTTGAGATGACACTACTTGGTCTCCGACTCAAACGGGCACAAATAAAAAAATCATCAGCCACAACTCCTTTACAACTTGAAAAGTTTCCCAGAGGAATGTTGTAGGACAACTTCAGGTGACTGGCATTATGCTAACTGGAACTTTGGCTTTCGTGAAAGTAATATTAAAGTTCCCAGAACGGATTTGATTGATCGGCAGAATCCCAAGAAAAGAGTCTCAATCGAAAGTCAGTTTAACTAAATAGACATAAAAAGACTCAGTGTCTGGAATTTTATGCTTAGTCACAAATTATACTTTCAGCATTTGTTGTTTTTACATTGAGCAAATAAGTTTACCACGTAAATCGTGTCGATTTGGTTTGTCACTGATGGCACCTGCCATCAGTACATTTTGAGAAAATAAGTATGGTCTGACCAATGTGTACTTTTGAAAAGATCAGCCCATATTTCCCCGCCATGTTGTTATGTCCAGTGATTTAGAAAACAAGTACCTGACGACAGGTACTAGATCTACATCTAAACAGTCTTCATCCACAGAGTTCAAGCAGGAAGCAAGAAGAGAAAATTAGTTGCCACACCTTGAGACGTAAAGAGATTTAACAAGTCAATATGTGCAGCAGCTACACCAATTTAGCATATTTTTAGATATCTTGTCAAAAGGTATAATCTTCAGCATCTGGTGGCATGTTCACTTTTATTTGGTGCATACCTTCATAAAAAAACCACTAAGACACTGAAAATTCATGACAAGTTTTCCAAGTCACAGAGAATCAGAGGAATGAGCAGACCCGTTGAACGAAATGATTAGCTCGGAGGAAATAGTAGATCTATACTCCACCCACTACTGTCTAAAGAATAAAGTCCGAACGAATATGAAACAAGCAGAGGAACAAACCATCACCTCGAGAGTACTTCATTAATCCACGTGACCACAAATATATAAAGTGGAAATAAAATCACCTGAAATATTATTTGTACAGATGGCTAATATTTTGGATCTTGTTGTTTGAATAAAACCCTTTTTGGACTTCTTCTGGGCATACTCTTTTTCCATTGGACTGAAGTGTATTCATCCTTCTCTAAACACACTCGCATTTTAATCCGGCGTGATAAGAATGTTAGATCTAGAATGTATCCTCAAAGAGCTTCGACATTGCCATTTTCCTCTTGGATATATCCTTGAAGAGTATTGAATAGTGGGCGGGGTTAAACCTGGGTTACACGCAGTGGACGCCTTTTACCTGCGTTTACTTTTGTCATGTGATTGATCTGAAAAACGCCGAGTCTTTCAAATACCTTTAGTTCAGTTGGGCGTTGTTTGTTGCTACAGCGTAAGTGAGACTAAGTAACCAAGTACTGTAGGAGAGGTTGTTCAGATGATGTCGGTCACAGAACTTCAATTGCAATCCCAACGCAAAACTAGATGTGTGTGAATTATAACCTAACAAATCTAGGGGCGTGAGAGACGCGCCTGCCCCCTCTCGACCAAAATTTCTTCATTTTCATGCATTTTTTGGGAAAAATTGGTCAAATAGTATGTCGGCGCCCCCTCAGGGTTGGCACCGCCCTCTGGGAAATCCTGGATCTGCCACTGCAAATTAACAAATTTCCAGACAAATCTGCGTGGTAGACTTTGCTTCTCACTCAAATAAACATGGATAAACAAAGCTAATTACTGTAGTCGGCTTACTTTGATCTCATTGTTTTGATCAGGTGGTAACTACCTGGTTTACATAAATATGTGGAAGAAACATGCTTTGGCGCGTGACCATGGCAAATGCACAAACCAACCATGATGCCAGATCTATCATCACCATTATTCTTTCACTATCGTGAGAACGACGTTTCCGAAACAACATTGCGCTCAATGCCACCTCCTTCGTCGTAGTCAATGTGGTAATAACTTATTTGGCGACAATATAGCCATAATTTTTAAAGCAGCTTTCGCAATTAATGTCGGTAATATGACCATGCGTTTACAACATGTGAGATTAGCTCGAACCATGTACTTAGAATTCGAGCCCACCTAATCCTTTTTGACACAATTGTAGTGGTTTTGTCATATGGGAAATTTAATTTCATACAAATTTAACATCTTCCTTCCTTGCTTGTTTCAGTCATATCATCATCTGTTGAGAGTGGCGGGCAAAATCCAGATTTTATGGTAATGATGCGGAATATGTTAATAGGCACATCATATATGCCCAAGAGTCAATGAATGTCCGATCAGATAGCGATCCAATCAGATCAATTGTTCATTATCAAGTCAAGGAAAGCATAATGTTGTGATATTGTTATGAAGTGACATGGCAACAAGCCACCATGTGAAGTGCCTTAATGAAGTATATAATGTTTTTCTCTTACTAATAGGTTCTTTTTGTTTTTGTAATGGATCTCTCTTGGAGAATATGTGTCAGATGATACATTTGATAAATGGCTTTTGAAATTTTTCTATTCAACATTGGGAATTAGTTATGGTTAGTTTAATGAGGTTTCTATTCCTGTATGTGTTGAAAAAATATTCCACAAGGTGAAATCATTAAAATCTTTTGCAAATGAGACCAGACCGGACTTTCCACAATATGTAATCTGTGTGCTACAACTTACGTTTATAACCAAATTACATCCCAAAGCCCAGTGTTCTGCAGGCGTAATTTTGAAAGGTAGTTTCTTTCATTGCCAGTAAAAGGATTCTTCGTAAATTAAAATCGAGGATTTTAAGCAGGCAAACACAAAGATTTCTGTGTACATTTAAATTTAGAATATGGTACAACTTTCACCCTGAAAATACTGACGTGACCAACACTGTTTCCCCAGACAGGCTGTCCTGTTTCACCAGGTTATTAACCTGAAGCCTTTGTCTTCCCTTTCACCTTGTGTCAAGGGCTTGGTCAACAAACTCGAGCACCGGAAGCTGTTAATAAGGGGGTATAAATCCAGCTCAGCATGACCTTGATGAGGCTGCGGAGACCGGCAGGATCTCTAGTGTTTCCAGAAAACGCAGGACGATGTCAACAAGTATGTTGACCAATTTCCTAAGAAATCCAAAGAAAAAAAAATTAGATCTATGCACGAATGTCAATTTACAATAGACTGTGTTCAGATATTGCACATAGGCTTCTGTGTTCAAATGTGGTCAGTTGAGAAATAAAATACGGATTAAAACTTAATGCATTCTTAGAAACACCTCTAATGGTAACAGTACTTCACAAAGCGTTTAACTCTTAGGGAACAAAACAGGTACTATTGCTGCCCTCAGGCTGAAATACCAGCCCTTAAATATTCCCTTGAACTTTTTTTTACCTTGGCATCTTTGACTACGATAAAATCCTTTTGTAATCTGTCAATTGCCTCCAGTTAGACTGTGTGGTACTGCCATTACTACTGCAATTCCCATTGTTGTTGTCACAAATGGTGGCAGCACTGGCAGTTAGAAAAAGTAGATCTACAAATGAATATCAGTGTTAGAAATTTTTAGTGCTTTAGATTTGTAGAATAATCTCCTGCATTGTTTTCGCCACTATTACTGCAGCTGCCAGTAGCACCATTACCACTACTACTACCATAATTGTGATCACCATATGCACAAATATATATTATGATTAGGAACAATAGTGCTGCTTCCAGGTTGAATAATCCTCTGTTTGGAATTTTGTTATTAGATTTACTCTTCTATTTGTTTGTGTTATATTAGTTGGCATATTACAATTACATGGCTAATGTCTTGAAAGAAAATAAAATTTTTATGGCAGTATAATACCCAGAACTTCATTTTTTTGAGTATTTTTGAAAACGCAAAAATACACCGGTTTCATAAAAACCTTCAACGACATATATTATTACGTCAATGTTTGTCTATGAACAATTTTTTATGCTTAAAATCCGCGTGTGTTTAGAATAGCAACAGCTGGATTGTAATTGCAAAGATTAACAAATACAAAAAAAAAATTAGTGTGATATTTACTGATTTTGTAGCAGATTCATCTATGATTGAACCCTGCTGTCCCGTTGGCTGGTGATGATTTATTGTTTCCAAGAAAACGCACCGCGTAAATTAAGGCAATAGAGACTTATTATTTATTTGGGTATGTTTCTCCCAGAAACATATTTCCACATGATCGGAAGGGAAATTTTGAGAATTTCCAACAATACTTAAAATCTTCTGCTTGAAATAGCGGGCGGTGTTAGTATTAAAATTTTGATATTTGTATGTGCTGCCTGTGAATGGAGCAGCAGCTTTGGCGCAGCTTGGCGCAGCTGTCACAATGACATTTTATAACTAAGAGCGACGTGATGCGAATGTTAAACAATCAATTTACGAATCATAAACACGAAACAGATGATATATAATGCAATAAAGAAAACCCAACTTAAGTATAAACATGATATATTACTCGTTTATGTGTTGAAATAAGCCATTTACAATCACTATGAAATATATTGAAAAGAAATAAATAATTTTAATCACGAATTTGGATGACGTTTGAAAATGGTCAATTCTTTGTCGATATGAAGCATACATTGTTAGAAAGAGAGAGAGAGAGCTCGGAAGGATGGGCCCACATAGTAAGTTGAAAAAGTCCACAATCAAACACTTCTGCACTTTTTTACTCTCCACGAAAACAAATGTGTGACAACATAGTTATATTCAAAATTGTGTCATTGCAAAAAAACAATTTTAACACCTGCCGTATCATAGGAACAACCAAAGTTTCATAAATTTTTGCAATCGGAGAAGAAGATGAAAATAGAAATCCAGTCAGGTTTTAACCAGATATGTACACAACCATTTGCACTTAAAATGGCAAAATATCAGATTCCCGTTTTATTTGTATTTTTAGGTATGTGTTGTAGTGTTTATCTGTTCAGAAGAAATACAGTAAAACAGGTGAGAATGCATCCACTTAATTTATTAAAACTAAACCAACTACAATAAGAAATCCTCGAAAGAGCACATACTTAAAAAAAAAACACAGGGCTGGACCAGCGTTAATGCTCACGTATTTACCCCCGTTTATCCCTAATCTTTGAAGGGCTGGACACTTTAACTTTTTACGTTGCAAGTACAATCATCAAAATCCTTATTGCGGCAGGTGTTGTCGGGATTCATTTCCCTACGAACTGATGGTGTTTATGTTTGTTCATGACTTTCCAGTACGAAAGAGCTCAGACTTCAATGATTACTGCTAAGAATGCCAGGGCAGGTTATTAGGGGCGTGAATGAATCATGCCCTGGATAGGGGATACTACGCAAAAACCATTAGCCACTTAAGATTGCTCGAGTTTCTAACTACTTTACTTTGATCAAATATTCCCTTTAATATGAATAAACTAGGTTAGTTAGTTCTGTGAGTAATGCCGCGTTCCTTTGGAGTCCTTCATGATGTTATGTTAAAATAACTTGAAGGAGTAGGTTGTTGAACGGATGTGCGGTTCATATCAATTACATTTTGAGTATCAGGCTGATACTCGGAGCATTACAATTTAAACAACTTTTAAGGAAGCTAACAAATTCATTGTGGGTAGCTTCCTTACTTAGTACAATAGTAGCACTATTTTGCTTTCTATGGAAAGTGGATCTTTTTGCTATTTTAAGTAGAATTCATTGTGGATAGCTTCCTTACAAATAATGTACTTAAAACCGTGTATAATGTAAAAATAGTTTTAAGATTCGGAAACTTAAAACGTATGAAAGTGTCGACAATTTACTTTGGTGCAATGACGTTAATCTTGACCCACCAGATTTTGACCTCTGTCCATTTGATAGATCTTAACTAAACGATGCTGCAATCAGGCCATGAAATCAGACAAGTATCAACATTCTGCAGACACAAATATTGATGATGTGATCTATTTTCCTCTCGACGCCGGCTAATCACCCGTTCCTAATGGACAGACGAATGAGACTGTTGGTAGTCCGTGTGTGCGTCTAAACTGCAATCAATATTGACATTTTGCAAACATGTAACGCGTAGAAATAGATGAACGTAGACGTTGCGATGTTAACGTAAATCATACAGGAAATTTACGATAGCGTATGTGTTTTTTATACTTTCATTGTTTTTCCGCGAATACGTTGTAGGATTCAGATGAATGTGGCATGTCCATGCTTCTCAGGAAATGTCTACTATTTTTTCAAACTACCCATCCACATTTTGCGATTCAAATCTAGTAAAACAGAATTCGGATATTTTTGAGCGACTGTCCCTTTGGTTCCGACCTCAAAGTCGATTATTCATTAATATCAAGGATTGCGGGCAGTCATTGGTCATTGGTAACAGGAGCGAAGGAAAACTGAGTGCTTCCTGAGTGGTTTTGAAATGCAAGAAAACGGCTGGACGCATTTTGCTCACCTGTGTGTTTGAGTCATCAACCTCCCAGGAATGCACTTCACAGTACTAAAATACATCTATGAACGATTAGCATACATCATTGAGAAATGAACTACAAACTTTGTTTCTGTTTCACTTTTCATCTGAAGCTGATGTTATATTGGTCTCCATTTTTCTCTCTGTAATGTTGTCGAGTTTCCAGTCACCTTCAGTAAGTCATGTTCACAAACATGGACTTCGCCAGTCTTTGGATTCAAGGGAAGTTCAATCATGTGTTGGAGAGGTTTATGGCGTTTGTGGCGCCAGTAATGTCATGCTAAACCAATAAAAAATGAAAGTCACTTTTGGATTTGAATTGCTTTTTTCGTTCAATTTGCAAAAACCTGTAAAAATTGGCTCGCAAGGGACATGGAAAACTTGCCTCACTGCCTTGAACAAACACGAAGTTGCATATAAGTGATTTGGTAACCCCTAGTTTGCTGTTTAAATGACTCAGCGGATTTGTAATTATTGCTTGTGAATGGGAATTGGTTAGCTATAAATTTTTTGCCACTGAAGGGACAAAGAAAAAGGAATGAGAAATGTTATCAACCAAGGATATTTACCCCATCGTCAATAATGGGGCCAGTCGATGACATGACTTTCATTTTCAGACATATCTTCAATGGCCAGATTAATCGATGTACCAGACAATGTTATCCATTATAAAATCTGTGTTTTGTCCAATAGAGAGTATACTGACATGACTGGCATTTGGGAGATAATGCTTACAGGGCCCGAACATCCAATGTTTGATGGAAAGTAAAGTTATCGCTTTTCTTTTAAGTTAAAGCCATCGCTTACCCAGGAATATGATTCCTGATTTGGTCGCTATTGTAGCAAATAAATCCAAAGTTAAACCAGGTTAAATACAACTAAACTGAATCTCATACTCAGAGGAGTTGTCCCAGACTCTTTGATCCCTGAAGTGATTGTGGGACAATTGATCAAATTTCGAAGGCTAAGAGACCACGAAATTAGGAAAGCTTGAATGTCTTATCTTTGGTGTTCAGGGACAAGGATAAAACACGCTGTGATCATGTTTTGGATTCAGATTCAGAATTTTTGAGGATTCTACAGTGAATTCTGTTCAGTCAAAACAAATGTAATTCCAGTCAAAACAGACTTAAATGAAATATTATTGTTTTGATTTTTTCTACGGTCCAGATAATCCTATCGGCATTGTAGAACTGGTTATTCTTTCGATGCCCAAGGATTATCACAGAACACTTAAAAATCTGAATCTGAAACATAATCCCAGCGAGTCACGATCCATAAGGCCTTTTGTTGAAGACTGATCTTGTCAAGATTGCAAATTAATGCCAGTAATAAGAATCTGTCTCTATAGCAGTAATAGAACATACACAATACATACTTACAATAAATAAGTCATGGATACAAGGAAAACTCTTCAAAAGCCATGCGGAACCAATACACAGGTACCCCCGGTAAAATACCTCAAACGCACTTCGCTAATAGAAGTCAGACCACTTGATTTTCACCTTCGCAGGTAAAAAGCGAAAGCGGAAATACTTCTACTCGTATGATATTCTAAATATTCAGACAAACCAGGTTGATTTATCACAGAACATGTCTCTCCTACACCTCAGAATACCTAACACCCAGACGGTCATACCTGTGCATACCCAGCCAAGCAGGTATGCCAAATTGGAAGATAATACTCGCCAGACTATTTTAAAATTTTGATCGATCTTTTAAATCAGTGATGGAAAGTAAATAGGCATACCCGTTGTCATAGCCAGAATACGAACGTACTAAATGACCCGCGCAATCAATAATTAATTACCGAGTATCCATAAGTCCCG
>JBCAUG010012225.1:0-11073 GCA_038406175.1 Haplosyllis leylae
CCCCCCCGTTAACAGACAGACACCTGTGAAAACATAAACTCCCTCCGTACTACGTACGCGGTCGGTAATTATCTCCCGTCGTACTGCGTACGCGGGTGGTAAAATGTGTACCTTGAAACCAAAGATTTCGTGGAAGACAGGATCGTATATGGCTTTGACGGCGTGTGATCGGAACTGCTTTGTTCTGCTTTTCTT
Organism: Haplosyllis leylae; assembly: GCA_038406175.1. Lineage (NCBI taxonomy): Eukaryota > Metazoa > Annelida > Polychaeta > Phyllodocida > Syllidae > Haplosyllis > Haplosyllis leylae. The sequence continues at coordinate 196 of JBCAUG010012225.1, forward strand.
GTAATCTTGGTACGAAACCAGGCAGTGCCATTCTGAAAAGAAATATCAGTTTGCATTTTGTATTTGTATTTATCTCAAGAGGAAGTTAAGCAGTACGGACTATTGATCGGTGAAACTGACTTGCGGTCAGAAAAGGCATGAAAACTTGGGAAGCTAAGGTATTCGAGTTTTTTACAAACACACAAAGTTGGCAATGTTGGCATTATTGCTAACTTTGTATTCTCACATATTTGGAGCTTTGTTCTTTATTTGCAAAGTGAATTTGAAATTAGAAATCAAGGGGTATATGATGATTACACTTCAATGTGACTTGCCTTGTTGGACTTGTTAATTTTTAATGGCAGAGCTAAAACCAAGTTGGCTATGTGGGCATTCTTTGATTGTGGAGAGTTTGTGAAAAACACAATTACATTGGACACTGATAAATCACTATTGAAAGGCCGAATTTTTTTTAGCTGGGCAGGGGGCGTAGAGACGATTGGGTAAGAAGTTGTTGGCTTTTGAAGATTTTTTGGGGTAAACCTGCAGGATGGTGCAACATTACCTCTTTTCTTGGTAAGATCAATGAACTGATCAGAGAGGTCCTTCGCCCTCAGTACGTTCAGGACGAGGCTCTCATCACCGATACCCGGCTGTAAACCCAGCATCAGTTCTCCCGTCACTGAGTACGACGAGCCGCGGCCTGTCAACATAGAATAAGTTAGAATATAAAAACTATTAGGGAAACATATCCGGTCTGCTTGAAATTGTATATCTGCAGATTCTCGCGTCAAAATTTGTTATCAATTGTAAACTCTCGCATGAGAAACTGTCCTTAATCGCACTTTTTGAAAAGAAGGAGAATTTTACGTTTCACCGGCACTTTCGTATTTTCGAGTGCCCTTGGATTTTATGATTTATGTAAACGAAATTCGAGCCGTACTTTTGAACTACTGTCACAAAAAGCTTTAAATGTATTAATGAAATATGGAAACATTGTGTCATGATATTGATACTGTCAGGGTAAAATTTAAAAAAAAAACAACACAAAATTAAATTAAAAAATTTGTTAGGAAAAAATGTACCTGAAGGAGATAGGAGACTGGGCAGTATCTGTCCTACTCCGAGGTTGCTGTTGGCTGTGTGGTGTTCGGATGTACCGTCAAGTGATGGTATGAGGCCTTCAGCTGCAGCCTGCTGTCTGAAGAAATACTGCAGGCGGCTTTCCAGGGATACCGGAGATTGCTCGTCAGGTCGTAAAGTCTCTGAGGATTTACCGCTGGATGCTCTGAAACGAATATGTGATAATCAAGTTTTAGAATATTGTCATGACAGTAAACGTAAATGGTGATGAAACTGATCAGCAATAATAGTTAATAAGTGATTTGGTAATTCGGAGGTCGTTAAACTATCTCTATTTAATGCATCAATTGACTTTTAAACTTAGGTGAATGAACAAAAAATCGTAGGGCATGCCTATTTTAGGGTCTTCAAAATCTCAGACTAACAGGCAAAGACACAATAGCTCTAGGCGGTGTATTGGACTAATTAATAAGTGATTGTGAGTTGAACACACATTAGCGGTAACTTGTTTTAATTTGTCGAAAGTCTTTTGTGTCAATGTTGTGCAAAATTCTTTTGTTTCATTTGCGAAAACTTCGATACATTTGAGGAAAGAACTGACCAAATAAAATATCAATGATTGTCAAATAAATCAAGGATGACACCTACGCTAACGTTGTTCCGCTACTACTGGACGCCGTCAATCCAGAGAGAGCTCCACAGCTGTGATTGGATGGCGACTTCTTGTGTTTGACGTATCGTTGTTTCTTTGGTTGTTTCCCAAGCGTGGCACTCTCTTCCTTCATTTCTAGCTCACTTGTTGCTGTTCCTCTGGGTATGTTTCCTGCGCTGCAGCTTGTTGTTACCTTGTTGTTACTGATGTTACTGAATTCATTGATGCTGTGACTGCTTATCCTGTCAGAGGAATTGGCATTAGCCAATGAGGGTTGACTAGTTGTCATGTGATAGTGATTGTATGGATCTCTTGGAGTGTTGGGATCATCTGCCAAGAGATCTATGAAATTGCAGGAACTAGGAAATGGAGTGCTGTTGCTTCGGTAGTGCCTGGAGTGTCTCTTTTTGCCAGGGCTGCTTGGAGCCTTAACTGAGGTTTCTGAAACTGGTGTCGGTTCATGTGGCCCAAACATCTGTTGTTGTTTCTGTAGATCTTTGCCCAAAGAACAACATGAAAAATCTTTCTTCTGCTGTTGCTGTTGCTGCAACTGTTGGGCACGAATATGTTCTGATTGAACTTGGACATCCGGAAAGATCTGTCTGTAAGCAGGGGGCTCAGGAATTACTGTCGCTGTAATATCTGGAATGTCATTAGTAGCACCAAAAGAAGGATGACTAGAATGTCTGGAATGTCTCTTGTAATGTTCCCTCTGGTTTCCTCCAGCCGTGTTGGTTTTTGATGAACCACTTTGTGGCTGGTTAGTTTCTTCCTGTGGCTGCTGCTGTACTTGTTCGCGTCTTTGCACTACACTGTCTTTATGGAGGTCTGTGATTACACTAGAGCTACTAGCACCATCGTATACACTGTCTTGTTCCATGCTGGCTTCTTTGTATGGCATTTTACTATACACCGCTAATTTAGGACTCAATGTTAAATCAGTAGGAAATGGTGGGGTCTGTAAGGTGGGTCTCAACTTGTATTTATCCTTGTCGATAGGGGGCTCTTCTGGCTGTCGGACGCTACTACTAGGGTGACTTTTAGCTGTCATCACTTCCGGTGCGTGATAGGACTTCCAGAAGCTGGAACCCTTGTCGTAGACTTGATGCGCACTGATTGGGTAATCAGTAGCATTCTGCTTGTGGTGATCCTGATGTTGGTGATGGACAGGCTCATCAAATTCATACTCACTGTAAAGCACCGTGTCCTCATGTGAAGGACCACCGAAATGACTTCGATACAGCTCTCTCGCCTCTTGAACAAAGTTCTGGGATTTTGCGGATATTTTGGGAATTCTGTCCACGGATATACTTGGTGACACACCAATAGATTTTCCCTTAGATTTTGGCCGTGCGGATGGACTCGTGGGCATAGGCTCAATGGGTCTGAAATCCACCACTATGGTTGGATGGACGTCTGAGTTATCCACGTAGTGTACGAGCCTCGGTTGGGACTTTGCGCCTGCGCTGTGGAGACTCATCTCTGCCGCGAATTCGTCCTCGGTGGAGGTCTCGGATGCAATAGTGTTGAGGTAGCCTAAACTTCGAGACGCTTTTGGCTCGTCGAAATCGATATCACCTAAAATAGAACATTGATAAGGTTCAGTTAGCTTTTCCAAATTCATCGGTTGCAGACAGGGGTATAAATCGTTTTCAACGTGACTTAAGGTCTGTTTACACTTTACATCTGCTTTTGCGTGAAGTTTTGTATTGAGTGAATGGTGATGCAAACGCACCCATTCTCTGCATCAATGTTTGTGTCACCATTAACACAATGTTAAAGTTGATTATGTTGACGCAAACGCAGACATTAAGTGTAGACAGACCATTACGGCTCCTTTTCTAAACCATTTTGGAATTTGTTCGTAGTTACGTTGTGTTCACACTGACCGATTTCTGCACTGACAAAAGAAATGCTCTGGATTGATGTCCTAGTCGGCTTTGGAGTTGAACTTTACTTGGTAACTGTGAATAAACCATTATGGTACATTCACACTGTCCGAGGGCGAGACCGATACCGAAACCAGTTAAAATCGCTTACATAGAATTGTATGAGGGTGTTCACACTGCACCGAGACCGTGTCGCTGTTGCATTGGGTACTTTTAGCCATTTCATAGTTCTCGATCTCAGTATCGGTCGTGGTGTCGGGCAGTGCAAACACACCTTTTACAGGCTTTAAAACAAACAAGATACAAGAATTGGTGATGACTCACCATGCGTGGATAGTGAGGCTTGTGTAAAGTACTGTGTGATTCTTGCCATTGATTCTCTGTCCACGGGTCGAGGGTGCCACACTCGACTGCCGTCCAGGTCATCCGGGGTGGAGAGTCTCCTGTTCCCTATTCTATCCAGTGAGTTGCCATGTAAACCGTTTGTCGGAGAAGAGAGAGCTGACAAACCCATCTTTATTTTGCATCCTGGAATAAATGAAGTGTCAGAAAATAAGATTCACTGGTAGATTGATTTTTGGTTATCACGACGTGAATTGTTAGCAAGAATCTGTCGAAGAACCCACAAAATTGGTGTAGAGCCTATGATCGCAGTAGATTTTTAAAAGCTTAATCATTTAAGACACGTTCACACTGTACAATTGTGACTGCGATTTATTGTGGCAAGAAATGGGTTGTTAAGGATTCAAATCAAATAGTGTTCACATTGTGCAATTGTGACAATACCCTATGCAGTCCATTGGAAGGAAAAACAAATCGCAGTCACAAATCGCACAGTGTGAATGGGCCTAAGGGCTCGTTCAAACTCTGCGATTTTTTTCTGATTGTGACTGCAATTTGTTATTTGGCCACACAGGAGTTGGTAATGTTGTCGCAGTCGCACAGTGTGAACACTTCCATTGAGTGCTGTACAACCCATTCGTTGCGGTAAGAAGAATCGCAATCACAATCAGAAAAAAACGTATAGTGTGAATGGGCCTTTAAGTTAACCTTTCGCACAGAAATGGTTAAATATAGAGATGCTTAATATTAATTAATCTACCTGTGAATCAAAAGATATGCTCACCTTTCCAGTCACTATTGAAGCTTAAGATTTATTTACAGCTGCATGTGAATAGAGACAAATAAAAAGCATGCGTTATTTATCAGGCTTCAGAATATGTGTTTGTTAGACCCTTTTATTTATACGTTTGCTGAACTTTAGTGTAGTGCATTCTATAGTTCTGTCTTCTGTAAACCTATATCAATGCGAACAAGATCCTTGTGCTTATTTAACAATGAGAAGAAATAATTAACTTTGAATTCCGTTACCAGAATTTCATAATAAGTAGGATTATATTTCGAGAAACCATGTGCGGTTTTGAACAGTTCATAACCAGCGACCAGACAAACTAGTTGTTCACGATACGCATTTCTGACAAATCTGTCTAATTTGACAGATTTTTAAGTGGATTTCTGCTCTTTGCTGTTGTTTGTGTTAATTATTTAACAATATACCCACAATCTAGCAAGTACTGGGAATATTAAATAACCCTTACATTTATAATTCTAAATTGTAATTATTCTTAAAAATTACATTTTATTTCTGTAGATGTGACAGATCTGTCAAATTTGCCTATCTTGAAAAACTCGAATATCACACAAGGGCACAGCATTACATGGAAGGTTAGTTTCTGCATTTGCGTAGGAATTTAGTTCTCTTTTGGATCTGTTTTCAGCAAATGCCTATTGACACCAATGAAAATTATAACTTCAAGATAACAATCCGAACAAGTCCACTGCAATGAATGGACAGCGTGAAAAAAGTAACTTCTTTCACCAACAAATAAATAAATTAAAAATACAAAAAAAATGGGAAAATTGAAAACAAAAGTGACACTATATTGGAACCAAATATAGGTTATAAATAGTACACCTGCATAACACTACATCAATCTTGTATAATACCTGCTAAGGCTGAGCCTAAAAACCCTGTAACTGTGCCTGTCATACGCTCCATGAAACTCTCTGTTAGTATAAGAAAAGCATGCAAGAAAAAAGTCGGTTTTTATTCATTGAAAATGCAGAGATGAAATACAAGTTGCCAAAGCAAAGTGAAAGCAATCGTTTGTAAACTTTAGCAGTGGGATCAATCTTCTAAGTTCACTAACTGCACAATGCATCAAAATGTATTTGGCACAAATTTTGTGCACAATTTAATGTACATAATTTGGATTCTTGAAAACATTTTAAAATCTTTTCTTCAAAATAGTTGAAAATGAAACGGTAAAATTACTTTTTCAATGAGCATGATATATTTTCAAATTACAGATGGATAAAAAATGATACTGAAAGATCAAAATTTTGTGTTTGAAAATTGAACTTGAACTTACGTTCTTGTTGGGGTGGATCGGGTTGAGGTGGTTTTCTTGCGGGAGAAGGCGTGGCTCCCCGTCCTCGCCCCGCTGGAGGCCGAGCTTGAGCAGCTACTCCAGGCATGGTGATCACAGGAGATCCCCTGGCAGGTCCCTCGCCTGTTCCCGATGTGGAACTTTCCTGGCTTTGAGACCTGGTGAATGGACTTTCTCTGCCTATCACACCAGTAAGTCCAATTCCACCACTGGGTACAGTCATTTCTTTTCCGGTAATAGGATCACGTATGACTCCTCCTTGGCTCGGAGGTTTGGCGAGATCAACCACTCTGCCGGTGGATGGATCACGCAGGACTCCGCCTTGACTAGGAGGCTTTGGTTTACCCTCTTTGCTTTCTTGTCGGGACAGTTCAGGGCGACCGCCCGGGCCGCGTGCTGGGATCTCCCGATCTCGCCAATCCTGATTCCTCCAATCCGACTGTTGGCGCTCTGGTGGGCCCCTTCTTACTTCTTCCTGCATGTCGGAGCGATTCATCTGGTTCTGTGGTCTGCCGTTATCTCTTGGTCCATCCCTTGGTGGTCCACCCTGGTCCATTCTTGACCTGGAGTCTTCTCTGGGCATCCCACCCTGGTCCATTCTTGACCTGGAGTCTTCTCTGGGCATTCCACCCTGGTCCATTCTTGACCTGGAGTCTTCTCTGGGCATCCCACCCTGATCCATTCTTGACCTGGAGTCTTCTCTTGGCATCCCACCCTGGTCCATTCTTGACCTGGAGTCCTCTCTGGGCATCCCACCCTGGTCCATTCTTGACCTGGAGTCTTCTCTAGGCATCCCACCCTGGTCCATTCTTGACCTGGAGTCTTCTCTGGGCATTCCACCCTGATCAGGGCGAGGTCTGCCTGGTTCATATTGTTGGTCCCTTGACATTGCACCTTGTTGTTGTTGAAATTGCTGTTCTTGGTCAGGTTTTGGGGGCGGAGGTCGTTCATCTCCAGATTGTCCCTGTGGAGCACCTCGCGGAGACTCACGGCCTCTTTGACTGGGAGATTCTCTCCCGTCCCTGTCCCTTCCTCTTGGGTGTTCTTGGCTCGGTGATTCGCGTCCTCTGTGATCCCGACCTCTCGGAGGACCGTGACTAGGTGATTCACGACCGCGAGGAGGCTCATCTCTCCTGTCCCGTTGGGGTCCCCTGGGTCCATGTCCACGGTACGCACCTGGGGATTCTCTTCCACGGTGTCCGCTGGGCGACTCTCTGCCTCTTCCCCTAGGATCTCTCGGCTCACCTCTTCGATCCCTTGGTCCGCGGTCTCTTGGATCCCTTGGATCACGAGGACCTCGTGGGTCTCTTGGATCCCTGGGTCTGTCACCACCCGGTGGTACAGGCATCTCCCTACCTCTTGAGGGCTTGCGTTCCCTCCCTGGTGATGATTCTCTCGATCTTGTTCTTTGCCTGTCTGGTCCTCGACCTTCAAGACTTTCTCGAGATCCTCTCCGCCTTCTTCCCGGAGAACTTTCTCTTTGACCTCGCCTGCTTGGTGAGGTGCTTCGCAGACCAGAGGGAGGCTCAGCCCTTTGTCTGGTGGGAGATTGCTCACTTTGGTCCCTGGAGCCGCGTCTTGAACGCGGTCTTTGTGGAGGTGAAGACTCTCGTTGGTGTCGTCCTGGTGACACATCTCTTCGTTTGACGTCACTTTCTCGTGATGACAGAAAATCCTGATCGTGGTTTCTCTCACGTGACCTGTGATTCGGAGGTGGCGACCTCTCCCGTCCCACAGGTTCTCTGCTGCGCGATGTCTCTCTGGACGCAGGGTGTTCTCTTCCTCTGGAATGCTCCCGGGATCTTTGGCGTCTTCCTGGTGAAACATCGCGGCCTCTGTGGTGCTCTCTGCCATTCAAAGTAAAAAAAAATCACCAATCAATTATGAATTCTTATCACGTTGTTTTGGTAATTGATGTTTTACAACAGAAATAAAATTCACAAATGAACTGTCATGTTTGATGCAGCATTTCAACAATTTAGCTTATTTCCAATTACCTTGGTGGCGGCCTGTCGGATGATGAACTGGAATCACCTGGTTCACCGACAGCAGGTAGTTGTCTGGCCTGTTGCTGGTATTTCCTGGATGGCGAGGGACTTCTGTTTGGCTGTTGAATCGGAATCTGAGGGAAAGGTTTAAGAAAAGTTAAAATTTGGTCGCGGAAATTTCATGTACTGAAACATTCATATGTAGGTAACATTCAAATAAAAAATCTGGACTGTATGTAGTGCAGTTTGATCCACATTTGTACCTGTTGCAAGTTTTGTTGCTGATCTCTGAAGGGTTCCTGTCTGCCGGGTGAGGGGTCCCTGCGCTGGGGTGTTCTCCTGTGAGGTCGTGGGGAGGGTAGCGGTGAGGGGAGCGCCCTGATGGGACCTTTCTTCTCACAGTCACCCTCGTCGTACAAGTTGTACCATTGTGGCTTATTGTTAAGGTACGAGGTATCTGAAATAATAGGAATATAATAATTACGCATTGAAATTGACATGTAAAAATACAGATGTACTTTTATTTCTCAAAAAAAAAAAAAAATGAATGTAACCGGAAGTTGAAAAAAGATAGAGTAGCTGCGAATTTATCTGAACATGTTGATTGGCTCACGCCTACTTCAAGAATTCTCCATTACATTACATTACACTATTTTAGTTTCCTACTCGAGTTTTTCACAATAAGATCACATTTACATTTTAAGCCTGAATTTACATTGGGGGGGGGGGGGGGGTTCAAATAGTTTCAGCAAAAAGTTGGCTCCAGTAGGAATTGAACTCACAACAATGAACATCACTGGATCTAAGGTTGAATGCTTATCCAAATGCGCTGCAGAGACATGTGCTACTTGGTAGACTTTTAACTGAAGTTTGTTTCATGCACCATTTCACATTTGGACTCGGATCATTTACAGAATCATTAATACATGTCTGATGTAAAATGTCTTAATATGTACAATTTGATCTTAGCGTGAAAAACTTGACTTTTCGTACCTGAAAGATGCAGTGCCAGTTCTCCCATGAAATCATCGCTTTTGAATTGATCGTAGTCCCACAATGTTAGCTTCAGTTTTTGCCTAATCAGTTCGTCTCGAGGTAGATTCAGGAAGATCAGGGTTTGGTTCCACTCTGGGTCTAGTGTTTTCATGATGGTTTTGGTTTCTTGTAGATCTTCTCTATTCCTGTAATCATCAGGAAAAAATTATTGAATAAGAGGCACTTTATGTAAGTTATTTTTATCAGACTACACGGAACTTAAACAATTTCAAGTTTTTGTTCAATATTTTGTTATTAAAGTTAGAGGCAAGTTTAGATAGTTGGGTGTGCTCCTGCCTTTCAAGGAAACGAGTTTTCTCGCAATACACAACGTTGGCATTTTTGAATTGCTTAGATTTGAAAATAAATAAAGTAACCCTGCATGGCAATGGTTTCCAAGCTCTCGAATGACGTCATGATGCCAGATTATGATGCTAAATATGTGTACAGAAAATAGCACTATTTCATCACGAGGATCACTTAATTCTCGAATTTTTATTCGAGAGCTAATTAGATGTAAGTATCAGCCGTATCAAGCTTAATTCAAAGCACCACGACAAATGTAAATTTGCAAGAAAACTGATTCAGCTGTGGTAACTATGTTCAATTTAGTATTTGGAATTTTTACAATATTGCCAACTTTGTGTATTATGGGAAAACTTGAAAGGAGAACTGTGTTCATGTAACACATCGTTTTCTGCAAAAATACAAATTGTTTACATTAAACGACAAAAAAAGAAAAACCCACTTACATTCTGCCAGGTAGTAGCTGCACCCTGGCGAACGGGTCGGAGTATCCGTTCTTGTCCTTGGCCTGTAGACCCCGTGCGGAGATAACGACCACGTTCAATGAGCCGTCGTAATCGTCGTAGTTCAGCTGCAGCAGTATGCGACCAAACTGGTCCCTTTTGGTGGGCTGCGATAGATACAAAATTACGGTAAATAAATACTTCAAAAAAATAAAAAAACTCGAGATGTTGAACTGTTGCAACATATGAAAACATTGTCATAATAAGAAAAAGAAGTATCGAATGGAGGTATGCTTTTGAAGTTGAGATGCATATGTGAATGATTCAACCCTCCATATTCCGTATATTGCTTTTTTCGGTACTTTTACATAGCTTGCATCAGAATCTATAGTTCTGCTGTTTAATAACAAATGACAGTGGCGGATCTAAGGGGGGGGGCGCTAGGAATACGCCCCCCTCAGGGTCCAATTGCTTTCATTTTCATGCAGTTTTCGGGGAAAATTTGGCAAAATAATAGGTTAGCACCCCCACCTTGGGGGTTGGCGCCTCCAGTCTCGGAAATCCTAGATCCGCCACTGAATGGGTAGATCATGTTGAATTGAAATCTCTTACCCGTTTTGTTGGCACTTCGTCTGGAGGAAGCTCCTCGTTTTGCTGTGCTATGATTTGTTCATTAATCTGATTGGCCATTTCAGTGCGAGGTGATGGGGGTGAGGACAGTGGGGTGGACATGTTGGGGGTGGCATAGGTCTCTGGCTGGGAGGAGGTAGGGGAGATCCCCGGCGACATCCTGGTATGTCTCTCCCTACCACCTCCCCGGTCACGTTCACGCTCCCGCTCCCGCTCGCGTTCAACGTGCCGACGTTGGTGGTGGTGTTCAACGGGAGCGACGTTGCGTCCATCCCGCGCGTTCCGACGCTCCTCTGGCGGAGGCGCCCTGGGTGCTGGTCCTTTTTGATGTCGACCTTGATGCGGCGTCGGTGGTTGTTGCTGCTGTTGCTTTTGTTGTATACCTGAAAGTAGCAGGCTTGATTATGTGTGAACCAACGAATG
>JBCAUG010012236.1:0-42590 GCA_038406175.1 Haplosyllis leylae
TCTAGCTTGGCCTTTTTGCCACTTGTTATGTTCTTGTTCCCGAGTAAAACACATTTAATACAATTAAATGATCCTTTACTCATACACAACCAAACAAGAACTGATTTTGATGGATTTATTTTCAACACAAAACAAATTACAAATAGAACTATTAGGCATCGACGGATGCAGAAATTTGCTTGACACGTGCAGGTGTCATAGTAAGGTTGCAATTGCTAGCTGAGGTGGTTCCCTGCCAGGGATACCTGGAGTGCCTAAATTGCTATTGTTGTGGAGATGTTCGCTTGATTTTTCCACTAATCGCGCTTGTGCCATTCGTGTAAGGGCGACAAGTGCGATTCCCCAAGAAGTGATGTACCACAATAGCAATAAGGCACTTGACAATAATAACGATTAAATATTATACATAAGGAATAATATACAATAGAACTCTTTTGGTTAGAACTGCTAAATAGTTGGTGACATTAACAAACGTTATAATAGGAACCGTATCAATAAAAGTATCTGTAACAGTATAACAGTGAACACATAACTATTATACATCCATTTTGGTGTGCAATATATAGAACTGAATAGGTATGGCCATTGTTACTTTTGCTGACGGTTTAGGATTACGTTGGTATCATTGGCCCATGCTAATAATTCTTATCGTAGCGTCTGCCATCGCTGTAGGTAAGTCGCTGATCCATGTGCTTTCTAGGTACTGATGGACGTCTCGGAGGGGGCCTAGGTAAATTTGGTGTGTAGAAGAACCTCTTTGTGACAAAATGAGGTTTGTATTCTTGTATTCTTCTCCAGTTCCTTCCGGCTTCAGTGAAGTTTTTCTTGCATCAAAGTCCTCAATCTGTTTGTCAATTTCCGTCCAGAATTTGACCTGGCCAGACCCATTTAATCTTCCTTGGTTAAAGTATTTGTCTTCAATCAAAATCTTTGATAAATCAATAATGTAGTGATTCTGTAGGTTTTGTAGTGATGAATGTAGTAGTTTGTTAAACTTCTTTGTCGCTGTGTTGGCGCGGTCATTTTTTACTGCAGTGACCCAGACATATTTTGGTTCAAAAGATGCTATCGCTCCAGGTTTGTTGAGCATCAGTATGTCTTCTTTTGATTTGATTGCACGCATCATTTGCTTCGTTATCCACTTTAGTGCTGCAGCTGCAGGGATTGTAATCCCTGCATCATACTTCATGATATGCCAAATTATGTCTTGGTTAGGTATAACTATAATGAATCGCGGAATTCTGGAATGATCATTTAGAGCTTTGATCAATGAGTTGACCAATCTTGTGAGTGTGTCTCTCACATGAGACAGAGGGTTGGCTGTGAAGCATTTAATGTTATAGTTTCTGTACAAATACGGCATCGTCTTTTTCTCCTTGACTGCCTGTTGTTTGATTCCTGGGAGTGTGTGGAAAATCTCACCCAAGAAGTTGTCGCCAATAAACCAAGTATCCTTGATAGCTGTTACTTCCTCTACAACGAAAGTAGAATTTTTACAAAATGGCATGCAACACAGCCTAGGCTCTAAGATACGTGTAAATTGCTGAAGACTTCCACCTCCCCATTTTCCTGACAGTTTCGATGGAAAGTTTATATACTTCAACTAAATCTGTCGCTCGCCCCGCTCTGATGCCCTGACCCAAGTAATATTTTGGATCCAACCCGTTTAGGAGTATAAGCTTTTTCAGGATTGCCCTGAAGTGCTGTGGGGAAACTGGTGTCCTGTCCCTGAAAACAAAAAATGGCTCATTATCCAATATGTATTTCTTCCTATAAGCAACATAGCTGCGAAGCATCGCAAATGGGTCAAGCTCAGTAAAAAACCTGTCCATGCAGGTGGTGTAGCATTGCTGGATTGGAGTACTCTCCAGCTTGAGGATCTGTGGCTTTTTGTCCCTACCATGCGTCTTGGAAGAGTGGAGTACCAACATAATTTTATCCTTGTTATCCCCTATGTGCACGTCCGCTGCCTTGATTACGTGCTCGCTATTTGTTATTTCCCCGGGCCTTAACAACCCGAAATAAGCTGTAACCAGCATCGTTCTGTACAGCACAATAAGGTAGGGCTGTTCAGAAGTGTACAGGTTTGGGACAGTCTTAACAAGCAAAGATAGCAACCCCTTTCTAATTGGGAGTTTTGTTTCCACTCTATCATTGTGAAGTCGACAGGCTCTGGTTAGCGAGGCCAGAAGGTATCTGTCCTCATTGACCTCAACCCCATCTCTTCTTAATACTGATTTTATTGCAGATATGTAACTTTTAATTGTAGATGATTTGCGCTCCATGTCGACTAGATATCCCACAAAAAGCACGATCCTGTCTTCCCAATTGTCTGGTTTCGCATCTAACTTAATGATAAATTTGATAGTACACTTTGTCTGTTGACTCCCGGTTTGACTTGTACCTGAGTCCATCTACAATATTTTGGAGAGTTACTGTTGAAATCCCTGATGATGTCGATGCATTCGACTTCTGTCTCTTGGTCCTTTTCCCTGCAAAGCATAAAGCAACGAAACAGTTATGAATCAGAGGTTACTGTTGTACCAAATCTTTTGTACAGGCCACATCTTGACTGGAATCAAGTCTGGCTCCTTATACATCCCTTGTGGTGCTTCTCGCCAAAATTTCGTCATCTCTTGATGCGAAATTGCATCAGCCAAGTTATTGTCTTTTGATCTAATGTGACGGACAAATACCCTACCGTTATATTTTATCCCATCCAACACCAGCATTCGAATTAGTTTCATGCATTGTCCACACTTGGAAGAAAAGTTATTAATCATATTCTTCACGCTTTCATTATCACAGAAAATTTCGATTCGAATGTTTTGTAAATCTGGCTCCTCTTTCCACGTAGCCAAAGCTGCACATAAAGCATATAACTCCAGAAACTCGATACTAGGTTTCTCTGTTTTGATGAACAGAGGATCCCAACGACCACCAATCCATTTATTTCTAAAAACAGCCCCCATCCCACCGTGGATGAGGCTGAGCGAAGCATCAGAATAGAAGTTTAGAGTCTTTGCCATTGTTCTCTCATCCACATCAATGAAAGGCCTACACAAAAATTGGTTCCCACTCTCTAAGAAAACTTTCCATATTTTGCAATCCTTGATCACATTACCATCAAGACTGATATGATGGTACTGTTTCAATATCTGACCCCTGTTGTCCCTCAGGGTTAGTTTGTCATACATTCGCCGGACAAATGTTCTCCCTGGGACGATGACCTTGCACAGAAAATTGAGGGTCCCTGTGAGTTTTTGAATAAACCTAATGGTTACCTTCTTTTTATCAATGGCCCAGTTGATCAGTCCTATTGCTTTATGTATCTTGTCTGTGGGAATTGCTAAGGAATGCGATCTGCCATTTAGCAGCACTCCTAAAAATACCATCATATCAGAAGCAAACTCTGTTTTCTCTTCTGCCACCGGGAATCCTGTATATTGACAAAGTTCCAGAAAAGTATTCATCATATGATTGCATACCTGTTCATCACTAGCAATACATAAGAAATCATCAAGGTACTTGACCACTGAACAGTTTACACCCAAGATGTGCTCTGCAATGTGACGAAGTCCTGCGGATATCTCAGCAAAAATCCTACAACTACTGCTGGCCCCGAAACACAAGCACTTTTCTACAAAGTACATCATTTTGCCATTTATAGGGTGTGGGCATTTCATAATGAGCAGGCACCTCTGAAAAGGCAAAATTGGTGCCAAGCGGAATGCGCTTTTCAGATCACTTTTCGAAAAGAAAAGCCTTGGCACCTTACTTGGGTTCTTTATCAGGTCCTCCTGGATGCGCTGTAGACAGCACTTGACTGCAAAGTCAAGGTCTCTGTACTTTACTGTTGACAGGCATTCGGGAATATGATAATTTAATGATTTTTGTGCCTCCTCTTCGCCAAAGTCAAATGATAAATGGAAAATTAATCTTGTCTGTCCCCCTGCTTTCGGGACCAACCAGATGGGTGACTGAATGTAATATTGGAAAGGAATTTCACTGAAAGGTCCCGCAGTCCTGCCTAACTTGACTTCTTTCATCAGTTTGGCCCACATGTCAAATTTAGATCCAACGCCTCTAATTGGTATATTGTCCGCTTTATCCCGTCTCTTCCAAGGTCCCCTATAACCTATATCAAAACCTTTCTTGAATCCAATAATGAGGTAATGAGTCTTTTCCTTAGGATATCCGGATCGAATAAGCAATTCTTCAAATCGGTCTACATCTATTGGGGTGACTATGTCATCCAGCGTAAGATTTTGGAACTCCTCCACTGTAACAGATTAAACAAACACAACAGTTAATAGCATTAGAAACATATGCTAATTCAGATTGTTTCACTGTTTCCCACTCAGTTTCTCTCCATCGCTGCCTCTTTTGTCCTTAGTGGGTGTACTAACTGTACTAATCCCTCTAGTTTGATTCTTCTCTTTGTCAGCAGCTGCTTTTCGACAGTTAAAGAAACCATGGCCGATTTTACCACAATATGTACATTTGTGGTCATACCGACACCCCCGGCCAAAATTACACTTCCCACAATTGAATCGTCTACACGGCTCACCCCCATGTAGTTTATCAACTTGATTTTGCCTGTGATATGACCCCTGGTTGCTCCAACTGTTAGAATCACCACCTCTAACCCGATCCTTTAATCTCATGGTCCACGCCTGTTGCAATATAATCGCCCAACTGCGGAACGGGTGCTTGCTGATATGCATTCGAAATTCTTTGTCATAGGCATACACGTTCTCCCACGTGTACGTGGAGGAAATGGTGTGAATGACATGATTATATTGGATAAGTTCTGGTGCCCTACTCGGATGTTCTCTAGTGTAGATATTTGAATAAATTCTGAATGCCTGTTCCCATTTGGAAAAAGAGTTAATATTAACCGTCTCTCCAGATGAGGCAGGCACCCAGAACGCTCTGCCATTCCTCACAATCAATTCCATTCTAGAATCCTCTTCAGCCACTATCCTGTCCCTGGGGAGAAGCTTACCAAAATCAACATACTCTCCCCTTTTTATTTTGTTTTCTAAGGCTTCATCAATATGCCCTCCAATCACCATGTAACTCTCGTCTACTCTGGCCGTGAATGGAAAATCAAATGTGTTATCACATCTTGCCACACCCCCTGTATTATTCTCTCCCAAGTTTCTGACATTTTTACTCTTCTTACCTGTTTGGGGGAAGATGCAGGCTTTACTCCTTTCGGCATCTCTAATCATTTGCTCAGTCTTTTCCTCTTGGGTGAGTCCGGCGTAAGAAGTTTCAGGCATGAGGTTGGTCTTCTGTCCTGGTTCATCATCTCCATCCGAATCATCTTGGTTATCGCCTCCAACACCTGATTCTGACAAATTCTTTTCTGCTTCTCCCCCTTGTCTCCTCCTCTCTGAAATCAGCATTCCACTAATATTATCTAAAAACTCATCACTCGTATCAACACCATCTTCCGAGGAAGAACTCCCCCGTTTCTTTAACACAGCAGGTCTATATATTGTTTCTTCCGAAATGTTGTTTCTAACAGGCACAGTGATCGCATTATTTGAATTAAGGTTAACTCTACCTGTTTTATCCTTGCTTGACTTCTTCCCTTTATCACCGGCTGGAGGAGAGCCCCTCTCCTTGTCAATACAGACTCCCATGCAAGTCTTTATAAGCTCAGCTGATTTGGCCATTCCTTTCATTGTCATAATTTGGTGTAACTCCCGCAGCTTTACTTCCATTTCATCATCAATTTTCTTAATCTATTCCTCTTCACCCATGTTTTCTGAGGCAGTAGACTCTTGTGATTGCGACGATCTGTTGTTAAATTGAATTTCCAAGTCATCATCATTTAAGCCTGGCTCTTCCTCTTCACCATAGTCACTTTGGCAATAACTATCATCACCGCCAATGTTAAACTCTATGGCTCTCTCGCCCTCTTCCCATTGAGCATGCACTTCATTTTGACTGCACGATTCTTCCACAGTGCAATCATCATTAACTGGGGAAATCTCCCCACTCCTCAGTTTAATTTTCTTCTGATTAGTTGCTTGCCTTTTTATCTTTGGCTTAGAAGTTTTTGACCTTCCTTGCCGAACATTTTCGCCAGTTGCTTCCTCAATGTTTACATTGGCAACCGCTTCACGCGGATCAGACCTAGATCTTTTTCTTTCCTTTGCAATTTCTTGCTTATTTTTATTGGTCTCTTGACTTCTTTTCCTTGTATTCGGCATTTCTCAATGCTCTTGTAGTCTTCAGTGGCAAATTGACATGAACTTTCGTTCATAAAATAGATCCGACTCTTATATTTTCTCAACTTTGTTTTGGGAACTCATTCTGTGTTGAAAGAAATCCAAATTATGGCGGTTAAGATGCAAGAACGTCATGATGTAATTTTGTGATGTCATGTTTCCATGACAAAGCATGCCCTTCTAGCTTGGCCTTTTTGCCACTTGTTATGTTCTTGTTCCCGAGTAAAACACATTTAATACAATTAAATGATCCTTTTTTTGAAAATTTTTTTGGGGAACATGATTCCCCGGGGGATAGGTCGGCTACGCAGCGGGCGGTATACCTCTTGCGTTCACGCAGGAGGACTTTCTTGGTTTTTTTTGTATTTTGCCACAGAAACATAAACCAGAAATGATACCAGCAAAAGCAGCTGTATCGGTTCCTTCGGGAAGTTCGCATACACTACAGCACTTTGTAATACGACAACATTAATAAGTATGATCTTATCACCACTGCAGCATTTGCGAAAGTACTGTTGATCCTGACACCGAATTTTTATGTAAAAATATAACGTGTAAATGATAACTCGACACCAATCAACTACAGATTCGGTCTTAGGTGTACACATAATTTGGCTGGTAGCACTTGCATTTTATTTCAATTCTGCAGTATTCTTTTAAGAGAAGAGGACAGACTTTTATGTCTGACAGTGAGCAGTGATTCACCTCTAAAGTCAATTAAAGGTCTTTCAGCCAAGGTATAGGTACTACCAAGAGATGAAAATTTAGGAAGCAGATACCAAGCTAAGGAATGTAATATAAACTTTAAATTAAAGACCAACCTCCTCAAGCATTTCCTGAAATAAAGCACAGTAACCAGTTTAGACCTGCCTCTACATAGACTCCACGTCAGAGGTAGAAATAACATTACTTTGAGACAATAAAGGTGTTTTGAAAATCTAGACATTAAAAATATAACATGACAGTATCTTTCAAAGTCACCATGCTGTTGGTTGTTGACGAACATGTAAATGTTCCACTGAATTCCAAGCCAGACTATTTTCACGTCAACCCAAAGACTTTACGAACAACATTAATAAAACTGATCTAGGACTCAGTAAAATAGTGAAAACTGAGAGGCAAAAATCCCGCGAAACATTTTAAAAAGCAACAATGGGTAAGTTACCCAAACAAAGTAAGTAACAATGATAACCTCTTGAATTGTACTGGTGTCTTCACCATCAGCATGCCTGGTGCGTTTCCTTTGTTGGAAGGCTTCTTCCTCCTTCGCCATGTTCCTTGCTTGTTCCTTCAGCTTCTGAGCCACTGGCAAAATGTCAGTTGTCAACATTTCAGTGGTGGCATTGACAATAATTGGTTGCGTACGAGCTACAAGGCAAAAAATTGGATCTTGTAATTATAAGAAAAGTAAACAAACATCACAGAAAGTGCTGCAAAAATAAGATAACTGCTTCGTCTTAAAGTTGTAGAATAACTTACTGGCAATTCTCGTCATCCAGGGTGCATGTTTCGCCCCAATGTTATTACCAATAAGCTTGAGCACGTTACCCAACACATTATTCATCAAATCAGCGGTTACTGTCGAGCAATGTTTCCTAAATCAAGAAAGGAACAATAACCAGATCTTAAACAATTTATATTTAGTGAGCGAGAACGTGTGTTGGAAAAAGAAAGTACAGCATACTTACTCAGCTTCTGGTGTTGGAACATTGTCTGGTCCCTGGGACCACCAGTAGGGCAAATAACTGAAAGAGTACACGAGTTAACTTAGATAGAGAAAGGTGCTTTTCACAAAGAGAGAGAGATGTCAATCACTCCAGAATTTCGTTCTTGGATTCTGTGCTACGTATATTACCTGCAGACCATAGGAAGTGTAACCTCAATCACGTGAGGCGCTTCATTATACTTTCCACCTGATTCAGCAAGTTCTTCAATCTCCTTCACAATGCTCTCCAGTGGAGGAACATTTTCTGCGACTTGATCCATAACCTCTGCAATGATAAACATCAGTGTTTTGTGACGAGTCACTTCAAGCGTTTTCTTTTACTCCGGTCATCATTATGTCAAATTTAAGCAGACTCAAACACAACTGCAATATTTTTACCCTTGGCTTCAAGTGAATGTGTGGCAATCTGTTCCTCGGGAATATTGTACAGAATTGAATTTTTGTTGTACATGTTCAGTGTCGGTTCTAAGAAAGCGACAGGGAACGTGCTCGCGAAAGACGCTACACACTCCCCGAGAATTGGACGGTGTCTGAAATTCAAACAACAGCTTCGTTCGAAATGTTTCTTCGTTACATTGGAAATACAATTGATTAAACTATTTGTTAAAATAACTAGAGTAGATTACAAGCTGTGTTACATTATTTGAAACCTTTCCACTTCATTAAGTTTAAAATAGCGTTTTTCTAATAGCGTTTTCTTCGTGGATCTCATTTTAGCAAAGCATGTTAGAGACTTACTAGAATTTGAATGTACTACTTTTAAGCCACTACATTTCACCATTAAATTACCCAGTTCTTAAATCTTTTCTTGAAATGACATCATTGTTAGCAAAAGGCGTTGAAAAGATAGAGAAAAGTAGTTTAGTAGCAGTGTAGTTGCCAAACAGATCGCACATCAAATTCCTAACTGCCGGAGGGCTTCAGATAACATGGAATTCCTGCCAAGGATATTACGCACACAAGCCATCATGTTGGCCAAAGGTACCCATGAAAGAAGTCCTTGAAAACTGGCAAAGTATTTTCGGAAAATAAAAACACTTTGTCGGAAAATAGATTGTACAGCTAAATCTCTATCAGGCTCTTAGCCGTATTTTTTTGGGATAACAAACCTTTCTGCAGGATTGAGGTAGACGGGCGGTTCTCCTGGATATGCTGATCTACAGGGGCAAAATACAGACCAAACCGTCAACTCCATGACATGCTTATGAATACAATAAACCTTCCTTTCTGGGCACTTTTCCACTGAAAAGGGTTGACGCTTGGATTTATCTTTGTTTGTATGGCCGTAGAAAGGGTGGTTTACAGTACGTACTTTGGTGATGCAAACATTAACGGTAGAAAATATGGAATGAACGTTACAATCCTCTTGCAAACTTGAATTGCTTGAAAGATCCATAACACACATGTAGCTTGGAATTGTTGATGATGCAGTAAGTAGCTTTCTTCATTCCATATTTACTACTCGCAAATAACGTTAAAGGACAGTGTATGTTTCCTGTTAGATTTTTCAAACTGGTTATTTTCAATTGGTCATTAGACACCAATTTTGTGTCAATTAAAACCTTGAAACCGTTTTTGTTATACTACCAGCTACATTTCACAAGCAAAAACTGAAACGAACTAACTAAATGATTAATTTTGATTGAAACTTCATTTGTCTGGACTTAAAATAGATTGTAAAGATGTTCATTGCTACTATGACAAAGTAAACGAATGACGTTTCAACATGTAAAAATAGACAACCAAACAGGCATTTCAGATCAGTTCATATTTAGTGTGTGGATTGATTCATTGCTTGGTATGTTACAAATTTCGTTGGAAGGATCAATGCAAATAAACAACTGAGCATAATCATTTGGTTTCAAAAAGAAATATCAGGCAATTCCATTCCAAAAATACTCCTGTACCTTTCCAGCTCGTACATAACAGACTCCCTACGTTCAATAAATCAATTACTTTAAATGAAATAACAGACTTAAACCATGGAAATTTTAACAAAAACGTACATTTACAAACACAGTAGCATGATATTTATCACACAAGTGAAAAATGAAGAACTTTTTGTGCCATGATTTTCAATCTTTCTTTGTGTAGTTTAATTGACCGCTTACCTCTGAACAAACGATGAACTGCTGGTGCCCAGTGCATACAAAGCATTGAGGATCCTGTAGCAGCATAACTGCTGCTCGCCCACTGCAACGAAGTAATAACCGTTTAATGAGGTTCAGAAAGAAAGAAACTTACCACACTGCTGAGAAATTAATTGTTTGAAAGTAAAGAACTGCAATCGTTCTAAATAACTAAAGAAAAAATGCACATACCGAGTAAGTCTGAACCAAAACCATTTCTACCAAGATGATCGAACATGGAAGTCAAAACTGGAAGTAGCACCATGTGGACGTAGTTGAGACTGGTAGCACCGCGTGTGATGGTTCCTTTGACGTGGCTGAAGCGACCGACCTTCAGATTGGCGAGGGTTTGATTCAGGTCATCAGCGGCATGAGTGAAGAACGGCAGAAGTGATGATCTCACAATCTCCGGGCTGTTTCGAACCACAGCTCTGGAACGTACGTGGACAAGTAGAATATGAAAACTAAATATGAAAGCTCTTTTTCGCAGAAATTAAAATGGCAGATTTTCAAGATAGATTTAAGACAATGAAAATATATTATACCTTGCATCAATGGCCTGTACAAGCGTTTGTAAACATCTGACTGATATTTGTACATCATGGCCGAATGCAGTTATCCTTTGTCTCAGCAACAGAGCCAATTTCGAGAACAAACTGAAAGACAACAAGAGGCGATTGTGTAATTGCCGTCAAGCACAAAGTAACTACTTTCAGGATTCCATAAATTTAGACTAAAACATCAGATCATTATACTACCTTGCTGTCATTTCCTTCTCTTTCACTGAAGCATTTCCAGAAGTCATTGGGTTGTTTGGGTTAGATATGAAGTAATTCTTGTGGGCTTTGAAGTATCTCTCCACCAGTGGAAGTACCACCTGGAAGAAAAGCAATTTAATAACATGACTTGTACGAGGCAATGGGATCTGTTCAATTAGTTTTTAGGTATATTTTCAAAGAAATATATTACCTTTCCAAAAAACTTAACATCCTCTGTTGCAGTAGAATAACTGTGTCGCCTGCTGAATTTTGACGCTGGTTTGGTCTGTTTCATGTTGTAAGCAGCTTTATCCACGTATTCTAACAGTTTCTCCAGAAGACTGTACGCAAATCTCTTCTCCATAGAGCTCACTCCAACTGCACCTTCTTTGTCTTTATCCCTGCCGTGTCGCGTTGAGGGGTCTCTGTTCTTATCAATTAGGCCACGACTGTTTGACGAATCAAACGTGGCGGTTCCAGGTACAAGGCACATGATTACATTGTTGGTTGAAAGTGTTTCAAAATGTTCCAGGTAATATGAAAAGAAGAAGATGAACGAAGATAACTGATGTATTAAATAGTCTATATTAAGTAGACTATTTAATTAATTAATGTTTGACCTGCACTCAGACTTG
Organism: Haplosyllis leylae; assembly: GCA_038406175.1. Lineage (NCBI taxonomy): Eukaryota > Metazoa > Annelida > Polychaeta > Phyllodocida > Syllidae > Haplosyllis > Haplosyllis leylae. The sequence continues at coordinate 11,494 of JBCAUG010012236.1, forward strand.
TACTTAAATTGTACTCATATGTATACTTAGGCTGATTAAATTTCTTTTTCCATTTGAACAATACACAAATTTTCCAGAAAAGGAAACCACTAGATTTCAACATTACAAACGGGTTATGTGGTGGTATTTCTAAATACTTTGTTTGCTACTCGCGGGGCTGCTAAACTAAAGCGTAATCAATTCAGTAATTATTACTTGTCAGTCAAAGCTCAAACTATTTCTTGAAGAACACTACAATAAATTTTACAAAAGATTAAAATTGTTCACCAACGACCCATCATAATTTCAACCACGGGTTCTCACAAAGTGATACATACCCACTGTCATCCCTGTAATGTTTAGCAAATTTTTATGATATTTATCTTGCTGGTAGAAACCATAAAAGTTTTTGGATTGTGTGACGTACTTTTTTAACTTTTGAACAAGACTACCAGAAATGCTAAATATATCAATGTTCACTTTACACAATACTGTCTAACTTGTCAACAGTAATCATAGCGTACCCCATAATTCTGTAGCCATGCATCTGTAAGAATCGCAATAATTCCATGGCGGCTTCACGATCTCTCTTCTTCTCTCTGTCAGTCAGGATGTCGTAAGGCACAAGACTTGGGTGGATGCCTCCGCCTGAAGGACATTAATAAAGATTGATTACAAGGAGTGGCTAGTGTTCCTTGCTGATTATTTCATGTAGGCGTAAAGCACCCAATATACTAACAATCAAATATCAAAATGATACTAAATGTTGTAAACTATACAAGACTCAATGTCATTGAAAAATCATAAATCTATTAAATCGTATAAACTACCTTGGAAACATATACAACTTGGCATTTTTAAGATGCCTGAATGCCAAGGGACTACTGGAAAAATTAATGACTGGTTTACACAATGACTGGTTTACGTACCAACGCTCTCGAGTTCTTCCTTCTTCCTCATTGCCCAATTGTCATGCGCATTCTGAGCAAGTTTCTCGGCGATTTCCTGCATTTGTCTCGTCAAGGTGACGTTCCTGAGGTCAACCGGTCGGGGAGTGTAGTCGCCCTGCGGAAAAGCCTATGTTGTGCAACATGCACAAAGAGGAAGAGAGAGTTACAAAGCACAAACATTCGCAGGCATGAACGACATGAAGAAAGAAGATATTTGAAGGAAAGTGCCGTTACCACTCATCCTGGCGCGGCAGTGGGTACGTGAGGCCTAAAGCTGTATTTCTGCTTGAATCTCAGAAAACTTCAGATGACACATGCACATTTAAGAAAAGTTTAATGTTTGTTTCAGGGAGGGCACATAGAAAGTAAAGATTACATTCAATATGTATAGCAAGCACTATTTTATGTGTGAGGCACATTATTACAATATTATGTACCCAGATGCTGACAATAAAATAACATCAGGACTAGAACCTTCTGTAACAAACTAAGTGATTGCATTCGCCAAGTTAGTCACAAAATACGAGTAAGTCAACGTCCACTAATAACAAATTAGATGTTAAACAATACCAGGACTATAGGTACACTTAAAAAATATAAATCAACGGTACACAGAGACGTCACATCCTCCACTTAAGCCTTAGCAGCCAAGCACAACTCACCCATCCCATGTAATTAGCGAACCATTTGCAGAAATGGTTAACTACTTACGGAAAACAAACCCAATTGCTGAAATTTATCCCCCCCTCGTCCAACAACAAAAGTAATACTGTTCAGTAATTGTCATCCCAATAAAATTTCCTAAGAAGCTTAAAAAGCAGCTTAAATCAAGTTTATTAATCAACTTTACTTTTTAATAACTACCTGCAATATCACTCCGGCACTTAAGTAGAGATCTAGTCATTATAATAAATCTACTTTGAAACACTGCAAGGAAATCAACAGTTCCACTTCTTCACTTTACGTGGTGTAAATCAATCGATCTATTCTACTGGTGAAAAGTAATGGGTTATTTTCTTCGACTCACCAAAGACATTTTGGACATTTTTCTTTTGATTTGTGACTTGGACACGGTTCTTGCGCTATCGGTTTCGATGGCAACCCCCCAGGCTAGCATCGCCTTGATCGCTTCTTCTCCTGGTTTCAGTAACTTGTAACGTTCCTAGAAAATAAAAAAATCGAAAACAATGAAAGTGTCTCCTTTCCTAGCTTACTTAATACAAATATATGTCTGTTCTGTATAATTTAAAACGATCTACCCTTTCATGCAGTTTGTTGAACTGTTTTAGATTAGGATGTTTCTTTTCATCTTCATCATAAGATGGGCCACAAGTCCAGCCGCTATCTATCTTGATCATCGCCCATGAGTCATGGGCGTGCTGCGCAAAATCTTTTGCCATCATCATCAGATGGTCCGGCAGACGAACCCTAAAAACAATTTACAAGACAAGTTTATTCATCAGTCTTTGGAATAAACAAAGGGACCAGTCAAAAGGAAACTCCTTGGTCAGTTTCTTTAATTGGCTTTATCACAGCAACTTTGGTCGCTCATTGTTTAAAGGACTGGAAATTTTGAAACTGTTTCAGATAAATGATGCCAGCATGGTCTTAGCACCAACCTGGATGTATCTGTTGGTTCTGGATTGTATGACCCATCTGCGGCAGCTGCGTATCGACGGTACAAACTGTCGTCCTGGGTAGTCAGGGTGTAATCAGGTGACAAGGCACACGCAATAGCTGACAGACATGGAAGAGCCTTGGAGAACAGCTCTGGATCGTAAGCCTGCAACAACAATGTTGAAATTAGTGAAAAATATGTATCAAATCGATGCTAGTTGATTGGATTTAAAAAAATTACGTTATGCAAATCGTTTTAAAGGTAAATAATTCAACATACCCTTTGAGCTAGAGAATCAAAGATTCCGCTGAACAACATCATTGTGAGGCGGCGTTCCTCTTCAGTGGCACTGCCATGGCTACCCCAGCCTCCGCTTCCATAGTAACGACCACAGCGTTCATAGTGATTTGTCAAGACCTACCAAATGAAATTTTTATTAAACAAAATTCTGCAGCGGAAAAGGTAATTATTCAGTTGCGTAGTTGAAACACATTTGTGAACGAACACCAGAAAATCTGTGTAAATGTCAGAACATTTGCGTATTTCTGAACCTGATGAAAACGTATATGCCGAGTAGTACTTACAAATGACATAAGAGTGCAAGATGTACAAATAATGCAATATTCACTTTCGATATCTGCTGATTGAATGACATTTGTTCAATAGATCTTTTAAGAAATATAATTTGTGAACTTTTTGGTCACCAAATTATAATTTCTATTTGAAAATTCAAACTTAGTAGTATCGACCGATAGAAGTTAAGTTACTCATGCAGGTACATACTAACAGCATCTTACTTATTAATCAAAGCCTATTCAATTCTTCACCGTTGAAACAAATGTGCACTGAGTGATGTAAAAGTAAGCTAAGAATACATTTTAGGCCAATTAAATACTGATAAATTTTGTCGTCAAAGAATAAAGGTTCTCTAGAACTGACTAATTCTGACACTACTAATGGCATGCTTTTAAAAAATTCGGCAGAATGAACCTGTCCATGAACTCGTTAAACCGCTTGAGTATTCTAAAGATGACGATAATTAATAAAGGATACTTTTAAAATAAGTGAAAATGAACCAAAAAAAAACTCGAAAATGGATGATATTTGACAGGGAAGAAGAAAAAATATTCTGTTTAACAATGATATGAAAAATAAGTAAACGGCAAAAACTTGAATATGTATTAAAAAGATGAAAAATGTATGATTGAGCTACGCATGGACTGGGTGTCTGCCTCGGCACTACATAACGCGTTGTACTTCTATTTGTGCCAATTTACCATTAAGAAAGTTCCGGCCTGCTCCTAAATGTACAAATGCACTATTTTTAATACTGATAAATTAAAGGGAGAACGATGAATGACGTGGGTCCAGTTACCAACTCACATTAATCGTGAAGAAACAGGAAGCCAGGAATGTAAATTTAAGCTTTAACGTAAAAAATCCAGCAAATATTGTGTAATTTATGTACAAAATTAAACGTTAACGATAAATAGAAAGATGCCAGAGTAGTTACAAAGTATGAAAGTCAAATTATATGAAATGAAACCATAAGCGATGGAACTGCAGAATGAAGAGCAAGCTTGCCGAATTAAAAATAGATACTTACAGTACTGTATAAGTAAAATATTTAACATTTGTACAATTAAGCTGTAAAAACAGATAGTAAATCTTACCCTCAGTGCAACCACAGTATTATCTGTTAGAGCTGGAACATCAACCACCAATTTTCTTAACAGACTTGCCATCATGGGTGGACGTAGTTGGCTAGAATAGAGATATTAAAATAACCATCATCGAAGCATTTATGCATGATGTACGATCAACAAGGCAAAAACGACGTCATTTCTTATTTTCTTACCTTGTGAATGAGACCAGAAAGTCCGACACTGTATCTCTCTGGTTCTTGGTCAGTGATTTGCATTTGGACAGCCTGTAGACCGTGTGCAGCAGGGAATCTAGCAGAGCAGACGCGTGATCCGCATCTCGGAAGTAGTGCGAATAGGTCGTCAGGATTGGCAACACTGATGTACTCAAATAACGGTTCAGGGCCAATGCCATATCTCCTTCTGATGCATTTGCCTGTTGAAAGACCAAACTACTAATTATATGCTACAATCAGCATCATAGTTCCAATAAAAAAGTAAATTATCAAAGGAAAAATAACCGGATCTGAAACAGTTCCAGAAATTATAATGTTCAAGAAAATAAAACTTACACTATCGAGTGTTGTGGAAGCTCTAAGATCTGGAAGGAAACCGTTTTCTAACATTCTGAAGAACGTCATCTGGTCGTCAATACCGTAAACTCTCTCCAGGAACATGACGATGGACGCTTTGTGTTCGGGTATTAATCCTGGTGGCATTCCTGGAGGCTCCACTTCTCCTACAATTAAATTCGATATGACTAAACGAGACATCTCTTCTGGTCTTTCATCTCAGAAGATTCCAATTCCAATTCTTTGTCGATATTCATTTTAATTCCCGTTGTTCCCACAGTCTTAACCATGGCCAGAAATTACACCCCTGACTTATGAGACCTTACAGAATCGATAAAAGGTCTACAGCTCAGCGAATTGCCTCTTGCAATTCCAGACCACTTGGAATAACGTTGTAGGGAGGTTTCAACTGAAAATCTGTCACCCAGAGTTGTGCTTAGACTCGAACTCGATTCATTTACTCTAGATCGCACCAACTATATTCTTTATATTAAGCTTTGGGGTTACAAACCCCATTTACGAGCCTCAAACACAATACTTAAGGACTTCTTCCATAATTTGATTTGATACCACACTTACCAGCCTCATTGACTTCTCCTTTTGACACTGGAAGAATGAATCGCAATCCCAATACGCCTTCGAGATCATCCATAGACACGAGAGATCTCAGAATAGCTCTAGCTCTGAGTGAGTCACTGCGTCCTGTTTTCAGTGTCTCTGCGTCTGGAGCACAACGTCCCATAAGATCGATCAGAGCCGAGTAAAATGTTAAAATAGCACCTCCCATATCAATGTAATCTTCGTCATCTTCTGGTGGTAGGCGCGAAAAGTCAAACTTACTGCAATTGAGAAGTTATTTGACTATGATTAGTTACTCTACAAAAACTAGTGTTGCGAGACCTGGTGCACCGAAAAGTTCATTCATCAGCTGGTTTGATACCCAAAGAACAAAAACGCAAACCAGATGATACTCATGAAAAACTAGTGTCAAAAATGAAACATAGCACTTTTCTTTTTCTTTTAGAAAGGTGATTATCCTTCGCCCAGTAGCCGACAACGATGATTACTTTCAGCAAGCCCAATCATGTACGAAAGTATCACTTAACAAGCTAAACCAACACCAATACGAGAAAATGCAAAGGAAATATAATTTATAATTTATACCAAGTATCCCACAACCTAGGTGAAAAGAAATATTGAACAAATGAAATGAGTCTACTTTTCATTTTGCTACCCATAACCACCCATAACCACCCATAACCACAGTGTTACACGGGATAATAAACTGAATTGACTTTTGAGAAGCAGTGTACAGAGAACATAAGGATATTGCAGGACAGAATAGTTCATAACTATGTACGATTGCCTTACTTGCAGATCTCCTCAAGCTCTCTACATACACAAATGAGTAATATTGTAAAAGTGAAACTGCAGATAGTTCAAAAGAATTTGTAATACTTAAGGACACAATAATAAACTTCTATCCTATTTCATTTGAAAATAGCGTAGATACCTGAAACTGGTCGATCGATTGATTGATTAGCTCTATCGGGTTAAAGAATAAAATAATGACTCACTTTTGGATTAGATAGTTTCCTCTGTCATCTCCTTCGACCTCGGTGACGGCCTTAAGAAATCTCAAGTTCTCATCGTCCCTTGAGGCAGCAATCTGTAGAGACATCAGGATACCGTCCTTCATAGCTTTCAGCAGACCACCGCCTTCACCTCTAAGAGCGGGACCAAGACACTCAGGACGTCGGATCAGCAAACGAACCACTAAATTCGCATTCTCTTCCACACTCTCACCTGAAACAGGTAAAAACTAATATAAAAGCTTTGATACGACACAAATTTACATTTTCAATTACTCGTCCAGTTGACATAATAAATTGAAAATATGTGACGATAGCAGATACACGTACCATTTACCCAAACACAGAATCTGAGGAAATCAAGAAATCTCTCTCCTTCAACTGGGTCCCAGCCAATGTCGGGATAGCCAAGGCTAACTAGGTCGTGGTTGGTAGCCTGGCCACATCTTGATAGATACACAGCGACCTTATCCAAGTCCTGTTCTCTGAGAGCCAACGCTAATTCGTTGTTATCCATCAGAGATGAGTAGGCCACATCTAGAGGGCAGGATCCACGGAGTGATGGGCGGGCTGTAAAGGAATATTAGGGTTTTTATACGACTGATATGCAATGTTATGAAACATATTTCATTATTCTATTTCTTACAATAACACTTATATCTCTACTGTGCTCATTCATTCTTCCAATAATACCTTCCCTCAGGCAGCTCTATGCTGCTTGAATAACCAAAATAAAAGTACTTACACAACAACATACAACTGTTGTCCAGCAGGTAACTGAGGTGCTCGAACATGGCGCGTTGGTTAATGCGGCCTGTGCGACAGAAGTAGCACAAGAACCTACAGCATGCCACCACCATATCTGCTGACGAATCCTACAAACATAAAAAAATTCCCCATAACTAAATGGCTCTTTCTTTCTGTTCACTTCCCTTTTCTTACCTCATGTGAACAATTGGTGCAAATTTCTGTTAAAATCACGGATTCAACAAAAAGCTCACATTTTTTGAAACAAATATTTATTTCTTTTAGATTCATCTCTTGGCATATTAACCTTAACTCCTTCTGGTTCTACCTCTTGTTCGGCTGAAGCGATGGATGATCGTCTTTTCTGTACATCAGCTACGGCAGCGGTTTGCTGTTGGGCCTTGTTGAGTGTGTTCACCATCAATTGCATGACTGTTTCATGGATTCCTAGAGCTCTCATTAGGTCTGGATGCTGGAAAAATACTTTATTGTCTGCTAAGTCCCTGTTAAAAATAAAAAAGACCTTGAAAACCCCATGTTACGTAGAAAGATCTGTTAGTTTTAACATTTTTGTCAATATAAATGTAAATAAATAAGCGCTGTTCGGACACTGATACCAATTGATTCAATTCAACATGGTAATGTTAAAATCACTTGAACTATCCTTTATTATTATAGTCATGCAACCCGAACCTACCAGATACTCGCTTTAAGAACTTCCTCCTCGTCGGGTGCAACCTGTACTGGAAGCAGCGCTCTCACATTTCCGAGAGATTTGAGTAGTTTCGTAATGTCGTCTTTACTCGCCTGGCTGATAACATAGGCCTGTTCCAGAGATCTTGCCAACTGTAATTACAAATACCTTTCAAATTGTTAATCCCTTCACAAGAAACCTAAATGCACAGAAATACCATGCTCAATTTTCATGCAACCTACCTCTCCTGCTGCATCATATTGCCTGTGAAGCAGAGAAAACATCTGTCTGATAAGTTCTTGATCGTTTATGAAGTCGGCCATGGCCCAGTTCTTTATGGTGCTAATGATGAGTCTGTTGTACGAGGTGATGAGTCCAGCGTAAGGGTCTTCATCCTCCGTCGGTTCGTCTTTGCTCTTGATCAGAGCCAGTAACCGATCTTTCCACGTGGGAGGTGTATCCTCTTTCTCCGTTTCCTCCTCTTCAATCTAAAAAAGATGAACATGCAAAGTTCAGACAACTAAGATTAGGAAACGCATCTCAAGGTTCCAAGGAGAAAATGAAACGCAATGTTACCTACCTGTGGGCCAGGATGACCACAATGTGACAGCAGTTCAATATGGAAGTTCCACAGAACTTGTCTTAACTCATCACTGCACGGACATTCAATCTTTGTTGGATCTTCAATTTCCATGTCTTCCTTCCTGAAGGCGAGCAGAGCTTTCATCTGTTCTTGCGGCGGACAGCGGAACTCACGCGTCAGTTTAGCTGCCTGAGCGGCAGTCAGATCGGACTGCTTAATCTCCACGTATCTCCTCAACTGATCCTACAAATGTTAAAGCGTACATAGTAAAATAATTATTATTGTAGTAATTTTTCCTTATCTATAACTGCTTCGGTACTTTAAACGGATGTCAAATGTTGCGCAAATGTTTTTGTATCCGTTTCTTGACTGAAAAGAACTTGATACTTACGTTTTGACATTTGGAAACAAATCCGTCGGCGAAGGCAACAATCGATTCAACTCTGTGTCTCAATTGAGTGTCGCACAGGTGATGTAGGAGGACACATAACTGCAAAAGGAATAAATGATTAAATAGGTGGTAAGGAATCACAAGTTTTTTTGAAAATAACCTTTCAACATACTGACCTCTTTCTTAATTTCAATGTACTGACCTCTTTCAAATTTGTATTTACTGACCTCTTTCTTAACTGGCTCTGATAACTTGAGCTGCATAAGTCCTTTCTTCTTGTTCGTAACTGCAAAACAAGAAACGGCAATTTTCGGTAAGCAAATGAGCTGAATGTGAGAACACCATTCCCGTCAATTTTGTACACACTGTGGAATCTACTGGGTAGTTGGTCTAAAGGGAAGAAATAAACCATATAAATTTCCTGTTTTTATAGTACAAAAGAAAACTAAAATAAATGTAGAATGATAAAGAGACCCCAGAAATATATCAACCGATCAACTGACACTTATTCGTAGAAAAGATTAAGAAAACGTCTTCCAGAAACTAATATTTCATTAAAATCTCTCATAAATATATGTGCAGATTTTAATAAAGCTACAAGAATTGGTGTAAATTTCATTTAGGCAGGTACTTAGCATAAAACATATAATACGTAATTTCCATCAGTAGAAAATATGATAAGGTACACGTCGATTTCGTTAAGTCAAAGTACTCCCATGTAGATACCGAGGGGAAAGCTTGGGTTGCAGAAAGATTCATCGCATAAGTATTAATCTCAATATGATTCAACAAGTATTTCATAAACAGAGTAAATTAAGTTATCGAAATGTTAATTTGTATGAGATTAAAGCGCAAATAAAACGAGTTTTCATCAAGACATAACATTCCTGCATTGTAATTGAATAGTCAAGTAAAATACGAAGGTAAATAAATTCAGAGCGGTTCAAGCAAAACTTTATGTATCTGGTAGAAGCTGTCGAAAAACAATATTCTTTTCAATGAATCGCTGATAATAGCAAAATACCAGGTATCTGTCTGTTGGAGGATGACAAAAATACAAATGCATCTCATATGTACATAAGTGGCAGATCAGAGAAACGAAGGTCTCAAAGTCACTTATATCCAATTTTGGACCCATTTATAAATAAGAAAAATAAATCCCAATCATTTGCCCTCTGTCTTCTGCCACAAAATAAACCAGGATTAAAATGGAAATTTTTCGGGGGCCGTGCTTAAAATAAACTCATCCTGCCTTCTTCTGCATTATTTTCATGGTTATTGGCATCGTTAGCCTCATTGACTCCCTCCTCTCCTTCCCCTGTTACATATATCATTGAATTTAGAAACATGGCCAAGCTTTTTGCTTTATTTTCTTTTTTCTCTCTCCTTAGAAAAGACTTTACTACTCAAGTATTTAACATCTTGAATTCCACTTTTTGTGAATTGAACTCCTTGTTTCATTCTTAACACGGTTATGAGAAAAGACTGACAGGGCTTAATCCTTCCTTTCCAGAAAACTTCAACAATTTTTCAAAATGAGAACGTGAAAATTACCTTTGTTGAACTTTTCATCAAAAGATACTGGATCAATTTGACAAAGCAGTTGATGAAGTTCCCTGTCGTTTAATAGACCCATCACCAACAGGTTGTCAATAACCTTGACAAGTGGTCTGAAATTAAATATTTTATCGAGATCAATCAAGTATTGTATTTCAAGTTGATCAGGAATAGGAACACGAGGCAATAAAAATTCATAATACTGATGCCCTCTGCTAAGAAAAAAAAACTGTGAAGATTATTGTCTTACACGAAGAGTGTGGCATTACTTCCACCAAGTGGGTCTCTAATATGTGCAGCTCCTTTCTGCACAGCTTCAGACAAGTTTGTCATCATACGTTCCTTCAGTACTTCCAGAGGAAAGTAGGGACAAGTCAAGGTTTTCTGTTGTTGACCTTGTACACTGCCTTGCTGTTGTAATTGCGGTTGCTGTTGTTGTTGCGGCTGCTGCTGTTGTGGCTGGTCTGGTTTAGAATATCTGCATCAAAATTACAATTTTGTATTAACTACTGACTGAAACTTAAGTTTCAATTTGGATTGCTTCATTTTCTGATAAGCAGATTCATTACGGCAAAGTGGATGGGTAGACATGTAGAGCCTTACAACATCAACGTTTACATGAATACAGAAGTTTTGAGATTGTTCGCCGCAAAACGTACCCAAGATCTGTGAGTTTAGGTCTGATTGACACACTGGCCTCAAGAGAGGGGATTGTTTCCTTCATCTTCGTTGCTAGGGAATTTTCTGGTAAGCCTGGCCACTGACTGAACAAACTGAATGAGCTCGAGTCGAATGCCAGAGGCACGATGAACTCTTTCTGAGTGGTCAGTCTGAAAGAGAAACATAACCGAAACTACGATATCTTATCCTGAACAAAAATCAGAACGATAATAGCGTCTTCGATTACTAAGGGCAGCTTTTGTGGAGAAGGGGAAAAATCAGTGACCTTATTTACCTGGCTTTGGCGTAGAATTCCAGATGCATAGAGATTAAGATATTGTGTAGACCCACTCTCAATTGACCAGGCATGTCTACAACAATGCAAAGAAAACAGTGTAGACTTGTTTACTCAAGTAAACCAGGTTTAGGTGTATCAACAGATAAATAAACAAACTACTGTAACACTTACACTGGCTGCGGATGCAATACATTAGTTGTCTTTGATCTATATGTTTTGTAAGTTCATGGGCAACTTTGTGGTTGCCATGGGAACAGACAGCTCTGTAGAGCTCCAGTGTCATGGTATGGAACCTAAAAGTAAAAGACGTTAACTCCTATCGCTTTTTGTCTACCTAATGACACTGTATACCAATTTCAGCGCATGCTCAAACATTATTCATGAATATCCCAACATATTTACTTGAGAAGATGTTCGTGTTCTTCCAACTCAAGTATATCTAGACTCCTGTCTTCCTCTGGTACATGTATGGCCATCATAGACACTAAAATTGTGAAAAGCAAACCTTATGTGTTGAAATACCAACAGTAAACGAGAAGCGTTCACAGAATGCACCACAGTTGATCAAAGCAAGACGTGACTTACCCGGATCCTCACAGAGCATACTCCAGCCCCTGACAGGTGAAAGCTGGAGAGTGTGTACCTTGAGGGAGGAGATGGGTACCCTCGACCACTGATATGGTCTAAGCAGCTGGATGTCCAGCCGTGGTGGACACTGTGGCTGAATATGCTTTCCTCCTCTGAACAGTACAGCCGAAAGTGGCAGTGCATTCTGCAAATAAATAAATAATAAAGCCGGATGGGGGCGGGGGTACCCCCCCTGTGAACGGACACACACCTGTGAAAACATAACCTTTCCTCGTACTACGTACGCGGTCGGTAATAAAAAGCACATATCAAAGCAGCGAAAAGATATGACTCAATATATTTGCTCTTACAATACCTTACAATGAGGAGCTCTCAATATTACTAGTTCCTACCTTCATCCTGCCAAGTTCAAATTGGAACATTTCTTTGTTGGTTGGTTCCGAGAAAACTGCAGGAAAGAGCATGGCTCCAGGTTCTACTTGAAACTTGTTAGCCACATCTTTCCCATTCACAGTGAAGCTGAGTATTCCAGTTGACGTATCCACGTGACAGCCTATGAGTAACCCAGGTGCCATCCGTTTGCCTGAATCTTCCTGGCCTCCGTAGCGATGCTGCAGGTCTCCGGCTGACACCATGTAACAGTTCTTTCTGCTCACGCTAAAAGACACGAATAAACACTGGAGCTTAAAATCCTTTAACTGTTATCCCAGAAGGAAAGTCCTGTTTTCTGTTTTCGTTAAGAAGTTTAGAAATAATAAAGACTCACTGGAGGAAATCTTAAGAATTCTCCTCAGAAAACAACGTTTAAAGATAATGCAAAGACACTCACCTTGACCTTACCATGTGGTCTTGGTCAACGGTGCAGACGACTACATTACGAATGTGCTTCATATCGAATTCTGGAGTATGCGCGTGAAAACCTGGAGTGACCCAGCCGACGTACACATGCGCAGGATCCTGTCCCGGGAAGATCCGCACGCCGTAGTAATACTCATCGATGATGTCTAACTGCGCCTCTAAGTCAGTCAGATCTGTTTCCGACTCAAAGGCTTCTGAACCGTAACTTGTTTCGCTCATCGTTTTCTTGAGTGGTTTGCGACCGCCATGTGCGCCGACCATCTCGTTGATGATGGGTATGCTTTCGCTCTCGGATTCTTCCGAGTATTCACTGGAACTGGCTTGGATTCTGGCGGGAAGCGTCCTCATTTTGTCGCCGTCTTTTATGCCTTTCTTGGTGTGCATTAATGGCACCGGCGATGGATCACGAGACTTGTTCTTCTTGAATAAGGCAAATGGCGACTTGGATCTGTTCTTGGTGCCTTGCTTTTCCTGAATAGCCTTGGATACATCAGCAAATTTGTCAATGAGCGAAAACTTGGAGCCACTTTTTTCCTTCTCCGGTACCGCCAAGAATTCAGCGGCCAAATTGGTGTCGCTTGACCCGCGATGCATGCCTGATTTTCCGTAGCGCTCGACATGTAGGTGCGTATCATCCATTGACCGAGCCTGAGGTCCCTTCTGCTTGAACTGGCTTCGCCTATCTGTGGAATGTTGCGAATGATCTTCAGTATAACCACGCTGTAGGGCTGTCAAGGCAAGCAAAGGTAGGAAGGGATTTAAACACATTCCATGCAAAGTACAAGAGTACGGGGTTTCCAAACATTCCTCGTAGTTGGCACATAGGATAAATATATATATATGCTCTAATTTCTACAATATTGCTATCTTTATATTAATTGTGAATGCATTCATATTTTCCTAAGATTTTAAATCCAAATAATCAGTTTCCATAAAACTCCTATTTTAAGAATTTAAAACAAGTATCAAGGTTTAAATTATCAATGATGACAAAGAGAAAAGCCATCATCTGGAAGAGCAATGATCTGCTCTGACACACATGAAGCGTTTCTTCCAGCTAGATTTAGCCTAATACGGAAAGAAAATTCAAGTCCCAATTTATTTTGCTTCCTTTAGTAAATCCAGCAAAATAAATCTAATACTCAGGGGAAAAAGTCTAAAGAACATATGTATATTGAAGTCAATCACACTGATTGTAACCTTCCAATGCTGGCCCCACACCCACATATCTTGCTGCGCCCACATTTTCATCGGGATGTTCAATGACGAGTTTTAATGCAGGGTGGGAGGAGTAATTCATGGAGTGAAATTGGTTAGTGGGCGGAGGGGTGGATCGACTACTTCTTTCTGTGGAAAATCACAAAAATTGAAATGTATGGTTATCTGAGTTAGATTCTTATGAAAGTATTTCGCCTTGACATGGGATACAGGAATTCATAATTGCATTGAAAACTACAGGAATTCATAATTGCAATGAAAACCAAACAGAAATTAAAAGAATTTGCAGTTTTGTTAACTGAGAATCCGAACTCATTACTTTAGTTTACACCAGAGAAATTACTTCACGTTTACTGACACTGCCTATTCAATTCAGAAATAGGATGCACTTGTTTCATCTTTCAATATTTTGAGTTAAATTTCACCCAATTCCTATGTGAAGGGTTCTCGCCACTGGTACAGTTTGCTACATTTTAACTTTGTTTTGAGTATTAATGGTCGATTAAACAGGGTTTTAAACTGTGGGGGACTTTTGAATCCCACCATAACCGTCTTTGCAACAAAGAAATTTATATCAAGTCTTTGTACTCACGTCGTCTTCGCATTGATGTATCTTTGATGTGCTGATAGGTGTTCATTGTGTCTTCATCAGCATCTATATTCGTACACACCATTTTGCGCAGCGACTCTACACACACCATGCAATGTCATAACGGTTAGTGTTACATGCATGTACATGTGTTACATGCATGTACATTGTTCAGTTACTTCTAGTCACTATTTTACTTACAGGTGAAAACAACAGAATTCTAGAATGTCATGAGTGTTTATTGAGTTCACATTGCGTTTATTCTAAAACAACACAATTTCTTCATGTCCACACACATTTTTGTTGTAGCATTCTGTTTTCATTTAAATCGACCTAACTTTTCATGAGACACATGAAGAAATGATGTCATTGGCAAAAGATTATTTGACTAAAATTGGTTTCACTAAATGGTGCTTTTTTAACTCCGGGAACAAACTTCGAACTATTACTTGGCAAATCAATTATAGGTCGAACTCACGGTTACATTTATGTGCAAACAAAATTTCTATGCAGTTGTCCAGGGAAAGAATTTGTACCCAAATGTAGAGTTCCCTTATTCGGAATGATTCATCAGCAGAAATAATTAGGTAATAAGGCTTTTCATGTAAGGTTAACAAAAGAAATGGTTCACTTAACACACTGATGAAAGGCATGACTTTGAATCCCAGAATTCATTTTGGGAAAAAGACGCACGAGTTTAAAAATTATTTTGGTAAAACTTCGGCTGAGTACCCTGGTTCAACCACTTGAATGTTTCAAGTCTCCGTTACCTCACCTCTATCGTATCAAAAAAGTGAAAATTAGACTGCTTTGGTATGTACCTGAAGAGTAACTTCCGGACACATTGTAATCAGCAACAATAGCGTCATCAACGCTTTCCCGGTCTTCTGAATCTGATCTGTATTCTAAAAATTGCAGCAACGGTTACAATTGATTCTACAGGCTGGGGTCAAATTCGGGTAGTGCACAACAATATATTAACTTTAACTGAAGAACAGACTTCAACTCCCCAAATATTGTATCAAAACAAAACAGTACGATTTTGAGGTCTACCCCAATATTGAATTAAAAACTCTAGAATAAACCCCATGTGTGGACAAATCTAAAGGTGAAGCCTGTTCATGAAAGTAAGGATACATATACATTAGTCAGGTTTACAATCCACTCACTGTACAAACTTGCATGCTTCAAAACTACTGTCAATACTTACTTTTTCATTTGGCATTATAAACATCGATTTTAGGGCCACAGAAATTCTTACTGCTTACCCTGACTGGTAAGTGAATTGTGACAGAGAAAAATTCATTTCTAATTGAAAGTTACGGAAAGAAGTATACTAGATTACAAAAAAGAAAAGGAAAAGAACATAGTTATCAACGTAAGATTTTATGACCAGGAACCACCGTTACTACAGTTTCGGTGCATTTCTTTTTTTACAACAGTACAGTGTAAAGTGTTAAGCGAGTGGATAAGAACATTTTTATTGACCAGCACTCCCAAAGAATACACCAAAACAAAAAAAAAAATCTGTGACACCTTTCATGTAGCAAACTGTACCTGATAAGGACTTAGTTAACGAATGTCTTTGTGGATGTCGGATGCCTCCTCCACTGATAGCAACAGTTGGAGGCTGGAGATGATGTGAATCGAGACCGTTGGTCATATTGTCCATAACCTCGTCCAACTCTTCCTCACCTGATGAAGGTAAATGTCCCGCGTGCATGTGGTCGTGTCCCATCATGCGCTGATTCTCTATGTTCATGCGACGTTCTTCCTTTTCCCTGCGAATGAATAGTATGATCAAACTTACTTACAATGATAAAGCAAGTTTTTTGACACATCTAAGATTCTTACAGTTGACCTGTTAAAAACTGACAAGCCAATATTTCGTAAGGGTTCATTTACATCAAGCGATTGTGATCGCGCTCAGAAATCAACTGAATGTATCTTATTTACGACAAAAAAACCCCAAACGCCATTACTGTGTATGAATGAACCCCACATAAAGCAGACTAAATGTGCTAATATTTACATATTATAAAAGCAAGGTAAGTTTTGCTAAATTACTAACACATGATGACAGCATGTATATTGTCAAATTAATTATGCAGTGTGATAATTTACATTGTTAATGAAATTTAGCGCTGCAGATAAGTGTAAGTTTTTTTTAAAAAACAAAGTCACAGGGTACAACCCTAAACAATAATAGGAATCAGAATGCGCACTGTGGCAAAACAAAAGAGACAGAAGGTACAAGTTAAATGCTGTTCATTTATTGAACTCTTACTGTTCATTTGCAACATGCCGAGAGACTTTAATCCCTATCCGGCGAGGGCTGAAAACGATAACAATCCCGTGTATAAACACTACTTGGTTAGATTTACTGGTGATCATTTCGTGTTGTTAGTCAGTGAATGCGAAAAATTTAATCACGTCAAATGGGGGAAAAAACTCGCAAGCTCCAAATATAAATTGTATGAACAATATGATATTCAAACGTAATCCATATTGTTAGACAATGAGGTAAACATGCACGTATGTCAGTGGCTTACCGAGGATGCATAAATCTCTGATGGCATTTAACTGGAAGGCTGAGTCTGATGAATTCGAAGAGCACTTTCTCCAGTGTTCCGTAAGTTTTCGAGTTGACTCTGATGCATGGCGGTGAGGTGCTCCTGTGGGAAAAAACGACATGCATATCAAATGAGGATCCTTCGATTTGGTAACACGATCTAAAGTAATTTCAGTAACAACAGAATACTCCTACATACCCTCCAGGGATTCTGGTTGCTTCTAGTCTTGGATGTTCTTTGACCAAATTTTCAAACAATGCTTGTTCTTTGGCATACCACAGAGGCAAAGTTCTCGTCATATTCCTGCAAAGAGATGTACAAAATACGTTTTCGCCGTATCTGGAAAGAGTCACTTTACATAACATAAAAAGATTTACTGTCTCATTATTCAGAAAGACATCACTCTGAGGCGAAGAACTGATATTCTATGACTTACACGCAGTACGGCTGATAACCCTCTTGCAGACCACAAGTCGTGAAGTATCTCAGCGAGTTTACATTCTAAAATTTCAAGGGTGTTCTCTCTAAGCTTTACATACAAAATTTCAAAACTGGACTACACATTTCAATATGCAGCACTTCTAAATTACAGAAAGAATAGGAACAACAACCTAAAACTATTGTAAAATATTTACCTGTCCAAAGTTTAGGCGAGCCCTCTGGTCTGGTCCCAGACTAACAACGGCAACAAATGGCTCATTGGTTTCAACACCTTTGAAAGCAATTTCTTGACCCATTCTGTCCATCATTAACTCCCCGTTCAGTGAGAAACCTGAAGTAAAACGTCATGTTGTGAAATACACAACATTAAGCACATTTTTTATCAACCCAAGTAGAAATACTCACTGATGGTGTTGTCCGTGATATCAAGCATGCAGCCGATGATATCACCTTTCTGCCAGACTTTGCCGTAAACTTCTGATCCTTGGTTCCATTTTCGACCCTGAAATTGTATGACCGAAATTGTAGTCAAATCAAACCGACGGAAACTGCTATACTTGATTTAAATTCAGTTGTGAAATACATACATACAAACTAGACTCAGTACTTACAGAGAAACCGTCAAATACGAATGAATTTCCGTCTACTCCAAGTTCTTTTCCCGATTCCAATGACATTTTTGCCCATCCAACCTTCATTTTTCCCGGGACTAATACCTCAAACTCATAGTACCTATAAGTTAACATGTACCGGTAATACACAGTGGATTCAAAAGCACGACTGTAATTGTATTCTTTACATAACTACAATGGTGTCGCTTACCATTTTCCTGACGAAACAGCATAGTTATTTTCTGCTCTGTAGGTTCTCCATGGTTGTTTCTTCTTCTGGACACCTTTGCTGTGCGCTAGAAACAAGCGCAAAGTTGTATTAAATTACCTTTAGCCTCAGCCGTTTTTTACTCCAATTGCACAAAGCCAGAGATATTAGTTCTGACGGAAATAATCTCGCACGAGAAATATTTTGGAAGAGTAACTTGACACTGATCCTGTATTTCACATACATACATTTTCAGACGAAATAAAAAAGACACACAAGCATCTATAAGTAGATAAATAAAGCACATTTGCGATGCCAACTAGAAGTGTGAACTGTTTGGTTGTGATACCACAACTACTTCTGTGGCGGTATCATTTGTTAGGTGGTCAGAAGAAACGTTTGTGAAAACTTGATGCATGTGCTTTATTTACTGAAAACAAATACAAAATTATATTGTTGCTTGAGATCCACATGGCAAATCATCACAGCAAACTCTAAGAGAGTTACTATAATATATACAAGTGCGTGTCAGCACTATGCTACTTCGTGTTGTAGTGTCAACTTACATACATCGTGTATTCAAGTCAACACAATAAATGTGTACGTTTACATTTCTCGTGCACGACTATTTGAAAGTACACCGAACTAGAAAAGGCAAAGTGAATGTCTTTACCATATTCGTGTTTTCGTTTTTCTTGTCTTCTCATGCCTTTGGTAAGCAAGCAATAGCAATAAACGTTATTGCGTTGTGATCATTAGCGCACACTTGCCAGTCTGACCCCTTTGAGCAGCAATTTCTGAACGGACTCCACATTATTATGTGGATACCAAATGGGAATATGCTCATTGCTTTTGCTGTTTTGATTTGTGTACAAGAAAATATCTTGGTTCATCAGTAATGGATTCATTACATCGTGTCTGAATAAACATACCACTTTCCCCAGCTTCGTTAGTTGGCGGTTCCAAAGAGTATCCATAGGCCATCAATGTCTTCACGGTCTCACTTGCTGTTTCTCTGTAGTTAGTAAAATTCTAAAGGTAGTTACAGGTACTCATGTCTTAATGCCAAATCGTGATTGCGCATCATACTTTTCTGCTGATTATGTTAGCATGAGGTCAATTACATCACAATATATCAGGTAGCCCTTTTTACCCTTTATGCCTTTCGTGCCCTTTTTGCCTTTCACTGCATTTTCACACTTTGTGCCCTTTGCACCCTTCATACCCTTTTCACCCTTTGTGCCTTTTCACACTTTGTGCCCTTTTCACCCTTCTTGCCTTTGCACCCAGCATTTGTGCCCTTTTGTGTCCTACCTTTGCAGGTGATGGGGACACAAATACCTAGTTTAGACTGCCTTTGTGCCCTGCCTTTCCACCCTGCTCAACATTTAGACCATTCATGTCAAGGGTGGCGGGGACACCCCAACCTCCAGGGTGCAAGGGCACAAAGGCTGGAACTGATTGCAAAACGTTCAAATAAGTTCAATTACAGCATGTGGTGTTGTGGTGTCCCAACAACCAACAACCCATCTATATTCACAGAACAGCAAATAGTGTTCGTACTTCCACACCATGGGCCCAAAATTTTGGGGCAAAAAGCCAAAAGCAACCACTAAGATGATTCTAACGAGCCACCAACGATGATGTCTTAAATTCGGAAATCCGATTAAATTGTGTTACCTATTGGCCTTTTTAATGCTTTCGTCTACTTTGCTGTACGGTACTAGGTGTGGACTTCTCTTGCAGTACATGTCCTACAAAAATAATTTTTTAATTTAATAAATAAATATTTTTGTTGGCTCAAAAGCCCAGAATAAAATGTGGCATGGATTTAGCCATGGTTTGAAGCCATGTAACTATTTATAGCTGTTTGTTTTGCTATAAATGAAGCTCAATATTTCTGTTAAATGCGATTTGCCTGGGATAAGTAAACTATCGAATAGCCTTTCAGTTATTAAACTGTTAGTACTTTTTTCGGTGGCAGAAAGGTGCTTAGTGCCAGGGATAAGGCTAGCCTTTGTGAAGTTAATGACAAATAATAATTAAGTAATGAAAATAATATTTTCTCACACAAAACGTTGGTAAGATATTATTTGTACACCGAAGGTATTATTACTTCGAATGAATATTTGCATGAGCTCGATTTGCCAGCAAATGTGCTAATACTAAATTTAAAATAACGGACGACATGAAACCACACTTACACCACCAACGTAGCTATGACATATTGTTGCCATGAAAGTAAAATTGAAAAACTTATAACAATCTCAATAGATGAGGTTATGCTTGCAGCATGATCTGAAGGGGATAGTAGTACTAGAATCAAATAATAACGCGCCATTTTAACAATTATTGAATGATAATCTACGTTCGGGTAAGCATTAATCTTAAATTATGCTACCAGGTGTAAAATTTATATTTTTGCTCTTTGTTTAGAGATGGAATTTAAATTTGCAACTTAGTTCACTACATCTGTTTTCTTTTCAGAAACAGTTAAAATTTTGCTGAAATTTCAACAAATTTGAGTTATACCATAACTTATTGTAAAACAGTGGTCGATATCCCAACAAAATCAATCAGGAATAACCAACTCGACACTAACACTTCCATCTCCAAATAAATAAGAAGAGAATTAAAGTTTTACCCTTCAGTGTCATGGACCATCACGTGTTGAAGACAACATAGACATCCAGAAGTGCAACCGGTTAGAGGCTACATGTACTGTTAAATAGGTTACAAGTGGAACCTTACCCTTACCTCATGCAGTCCATATGTCCAACCCTGTTTAATCCTATCTTTTGCCCACACATTGTGGGTATTTTCGGCCAGAAGTTCCACCAACTCGGTCATGTGTTTGTTAAGCCTGATCTGAGACAAGTCTAGAGGAGTTGGTTTGTAGCCATTTTCTTGCAGGTAGCTGAAAGTGTTATAGATACATTATTTTTGCATTTTAAGCTAACCATTTCAGTTATAATATTGAATTACTTTGCACATCATTGCTGACTACTGAATGTGGCATAATCGTACCTGTTTGGCAGTTTCAATGTTTTCAATCTAGTATTGCTGGTATGTTGTGGATCATAAGAAATGTGATAGCCTAAGGCAAGCAGTGTCCTGAAACATAGCACAGTTTGTCGTTTGTCGTTTTCCTAAAGTACCAGTAAATATTAACGCCTTACTATTTCCTCAGTATCACAGAAATACGTACTTGAGCGTTTCATGAGCAAGTGAAAGGTTATATGTGCGTTCATTTCCTGGCAATCTTTCGAAGTTTGTCAGACATGGATGTCGCTTCGCTCTGTCATCTCGTCTCTACAGAATGATTTTGTTGTCAAAATAATTTGCTAACCTTTTTTTAGCATATCTGTACTATTATTGTCACACCAAAATATTTATCTTTATGAAAACAAAGAATATTTCCTCACCTCACCATACATCCAATTCTGTTCAATCTTGCCCATAGCCCACAACTCGTGGATGTTTTCAGCTAACTTTTCTCTGACATTGTCTATGTATGTTGGTAATTGAACCTGACAAAGTAATAATAAAAGCCCATTTTTCTCAGTGACAAATTTAAATCTAGTGTTGTACATCACTAAATTTGAAGTAATTGACACATTGAAACAAAAACGTTCAGATCATCTGGACACTTACATTTGCTGTTTCCACCGGGTGAGGTACAAAGGCAACGTGCTCCTGTATTTCAACAGGTCCCATTATTATGCCTTTGTGTAAATCTCCGAAATGGAAACAAGGTGAGATTTTTAATTCCTCCTTAGCAAGCAACGATTCCACTACGGGTGAATGGGCTTCCGGAGGTCCATGTTTCAACTTGCCGTGATCCCCTCCGAACATAAATCTCACGCTGAAAGCAGTGAAATTCACAAAATTTAATGATGCACCTTCGCGACTTTCGAGCCAGAAAGGTTGTGTAATATGTCTGTTCTCTTTCAACGTTTACACTGTAATATTCACCTGACTTTTGATGAAAGACTGATGACCGGATAGAGCATCCCTTCCAGGTTGAAGTCCCTGAAGAAACCTTTGACTCTGATACCATTGACAGTGAATGAGATCTGTGGAACTGACAGGTCCAGGTGAACGCCGATGATGTCTCCCTTCTGGAAACCTCCGGGACTTGAACGCACTCTTCTAGGCTTACCACCCGTCCACAAGCAATTGCCATCGAAGCCATATGAGAAGAGGTCATCACCGACTCCATTACATCCCCAGTGCTCTCCTCCTCCAGGGTAAGGAATGTACCCTTCAGTGTTCGCCCAACCAATCCGCAAGTGAGGTGTTAGGCCAGTTACTGACTCTATGTGGTCTATGACTGCTTCAAAGTACCACTTGCCATACATTGCAGAGCCCTCCAGGGTACCGACAAAGATGTTTGGGTGCATGCTGAAAGTCACCAATAAATACAGCCGATCAGACAATGAGGCCTAAAATAATTAAAGTGTTCGTACCTAAACTTATTTGATTAATTTATGATGAAAATGTTTAACCCATGAAAAGCTGTTAAGCAAAGACAACTACAGTGTTCGTGAACTTAAATTTCTCGTTAAAATGTGCCAAAAACTTAGGTTATCACTTTTTGGCTTGTTTTCGTAACTTACACATCAAGGTATCTCACCTGTAGACATAGTCTACAACTTTGGTTTGCAAAAGCAGATCTCGGCGTGGCAGAAGGTTCTCACAGATCAAGTTTTGGTTGGACCTGACGGCGACATCGTTTCCTACGCACAGTGAGCACAGCACCTCGAGCACCTTAACGAAACGAAACGTTTTTATTGTAGGACTTCACTTCGGAGCATACATATTTTCTCAAGTGGCAGCAAAGGTTATTCTCCGCAGATGAGTGTATTCCTATTCATTATTTAGAACATCTACGTATCAGTTATACAGGACTGTTGCTACTTATTTTGAAGGAAAGTGGATTATATCACAATTCCATCCAAAAGATTTTTTAGATTTTTGGCAATTTTTTGCCAGAATTTAGGGTCAAATATTTTTTGTCCTTAAGATTACACTGAACCAAAATATTCGAAGCTAATTCCGTCCGATATTTTAGACTTTTGATTAATCATTCATGGTTGTCTGGTAAGTCGATTTGTATTCGCTTTGTCACCGAGAATCTGCGGTACGCCCGATTGGTTGAATTCCAAATAGACTTTTTACCTTAGGATCTCTTCCGTGCTTATCAATAAGGGAGATGATAGTTCTGATGTGCTGCTCTTTAATGACATTAAGAGCTTCGGGGCTGTCTACCAATACACAATGCAGCACATCCAAAACACCTGTACGGAAAGCAAGTTATGGAATTGAATTAAAGGGGATAAACTGACAGCCAATAAACCTAATTCAATCTTAAATATTACATTTTAATTTAAAAATTAGCTAACTTCTAGTTTTAATTGACGTTCATCTAATCACCCTTGATCTTACACTAGACATCAAGACAGTGTGAAATTACATAATTTATTCAACACCAACTTTCGGGAATTACTAATAATTTGATTTAAAACGTGAGATGGTAACACATTACCAGCATATCTATCAAGTTCATTTACCAGCCTATATTATTGATATATAAATATTTAACGCATATCCTTTTTATATCCCTTTGGGCGGATTTTAGGTACAATAACACACCAGGTTCTCAAATATTGGGAAGTAAAAAATTTGAAAATATGATCTGGACTGTACATTTCGAATGAAAATTTTGTTTTGTGCTATTGAAAATGCTTCTGGTGTAACAGATTAGTGCCATGACTGGAAACATGTAATACTAATTAAATTAGACAAAGAATCAGTTCAAACAAAGTAAACACGTCCAAGCCAAATGGACAACGGGAACGAAGTATTTCTGGGACGAACACGAAAACTTTCGAAGTCTATCATGTGGAAAGGCTAAATGTATTTTACGGATTATGTGCAAAAAGGTACTAAATAAACGGGAAGTTTATGTGTCCGGATTATATATTGCTACCTTTAGGTGACTGTTGGCCAGCACTTAGCCAGTGTACAAGCCAGTCTAGGCGCTGGAATGTGGCAAACTGCTTACAGTTGGAGGGGTTGCCCTTGATGATTGCAGCTGCATAAATATAGACCCATCTCATAAATATTTATCATTTTATTACTCACTGGTGTATAATACTCATTGCCAAACATTGCATGGGCGCACTGTGCACATCAACAAGTGCTTGCACAAAGAGTGTGGTAATTTATTAGCTACACAGCTTCAAGTGAAGCTGGTTTGGATGATAAACCTTCTCAACCAAGAGAATTTCTGCGTATGTAATAAGAGTTCAATAGAGAAAGCCCTGACAGTTATGTTGTATTCACAATGCATCCACGCGTATAAAACGATGGCAAAGAGTTGTGATGGGCCCTGATATGAAGAGATAGATGGGATTAGGTTCGGGTACCTGTGGACGATTGTTGGCTCTCTTCCAATCGATCAACAAGCCAGTCTAAGCGGTTGGAGGCAGCAAACTGGGAACAGTTAGCATGGTTACCCATCATCATGGCAGCTAAAAATACCCTCGGTTAGATTAACAACATGAGGTACGGTTCGGTTGTCATGGAGAACACGGAAATACAATATAATAGGCGCAATGAATGCAACAAAGTTTAAAGCAACAGTGAATAGTTAGTTAATACGCAATGGATATATTTGGTATCAATGGAAATTTAACATTCGTTCCGAAATTCTGAAATCGTCGACAAACCTACAAAATGCTAAGACAGTGATAAACGAAATTGTGGTTTATATTGTGTTAATTAATTCCGCTTATTTTAAATTGATCTAGTTTTTCGTCTCAATTTAAGCAACTTATCTTCCTGACTACATTTGGCTTTCAGCAAGAGAACGAATTCTGTAAAATTTAAAGAGTTTTGTTCAGTTCTTCACTTGTAGGCGAACTCTGCAATTCGGAAAATAAGAAGATAAGAAAACAGATGGAAACACACCCAACAGAAGGTACAAGTAGCTGATCATATCGTTCCACTTGTTGGCACAATCTTCACCAATCAAATGCGCCAGTTGTCTCATACTTCGCCATTGACTACATCTATCAATTGTCTCCAAGATCAGCGCGATCATACCCTGAAATAATTAATTTTCATGAAATGACAAAGTTTCATTCCACTTGAGTTAATACTTTTTACCTTCAACCATTTTTCTGGAGCAAGAAGTTAAGAGTCAAACGGAATGTTGAATTCCCCCCTCCCGCGAGTCCAGGCTTCATCCTACATCGTTAATGGAAACGTTCTTAGTATCGACTGCTCATATTAAGTAATCCTTAATACCAACCTCTTCCTGAAAAAGATCTTGTCTGTTGCTCAAGGCTTTTAGTCTGTTTTGTCTCTCTTCAAATTCTGCAAGATATGATGCGACAGAACTCTCAATACTTGGACAGTTTCATTGCTTTCTGTCATTTCTAAAAAAATCTCAGGCTGATAATAAGATTTGTTCAATAAAAACATTACCGAGTTCTTCTCCCGGTGGTGCAAAGTACTCAATAAGATCCTCTAATGTTTTTATAACTTCTGCGAGGCTTATAGTTTCCCACAGTTTGCTATTGCGTCCTTCTGTTTTCAAGGATTCAAGCGCCCTGGTAATTACAAATGTAATTAAAAGTGTGAGCTTATCCAGAATTAAACCGAACAAAACAATGAGATTTTGAAAACCACTTACAACGGAATTATCGAGAATCAAATCAGTTTGTAAAAACAATATTAATTACTTCACGAATCTAGATATGAGAGAGGTGCATTTTCGTATGACACGAGCAGATTTGTTTTCCTCTTCCTGGGCGCGAGACATTGTTAACCCGTCGTCCATGTGACCTTCAACCATCACCACCGCCTGCAAAATTCTTTAGTCTATGAATCCTAAAATTACACGTCTAAAGTGTTGTTGATTCTTCACTTTTCATGGCTCTTCAGAATCAACGTGTCGTTTGGATTTCGGTTTGAGGCCAGAATAGGATAGGTTATTTTTGTTGAAATGACAATATTATTAAATTCAAAAAAAGTCAACGTCATGCGCAAACACAGGAAAATTGATCTAAAATTCCAAAAGTAGACATGTCAACATAAAAAAGCAGTTAATTTCAATTTGGGGTCAACTAAAGCAGAGAGTTTTTTTTTTGTAACCGTCACGGCGTGTGCTCCAACCTTTTTCTCCTCCACTCTGCCGACACCGCGCTTCTTGGTTTCATAGGTCTGATAGGAAAGCCACATGCCCGTTTTCATGTGTTGCATGTAAACCAGTGAGTCTCCATACTTGATGTCTGATGTTCCCATTCCTTCGTCATCTCGCTGTTCAACGAACTTCCGATCGTCCTGTAAATGATATATTGTATGGGTAGTCTGCGAAAATGGTTTGTAAATTCTTCAACAAAATTTTAAAAATTATGAAAACTTTTTATTTTTAAAAAAGTGTTTGCATTTGTGGCTACTTGTCCATGTCTACAAAATAACAAAATACGCCGGTTGTAAATAATAATGGGTGATTCTTGTGTTGAATATCGGAAAAGATGGTACTTTAAATGGAAGACTGAATCTTCATAAAAGGAACGTGAAAGTGACACAGGAGTGAAAGTGAAGGAATTCAAAGAGAATGGGAAATGAATTGCAATTACTTTGATTTATTCCCTGGAATAGGGGAATCAATACCAACACCAAGGCTATTTAAGAAGTTAACCTTTAAGGCAAGGACTTTGCTTTTACCTTTGATTGCCTCAGTAAGAAAGCGGTAGCTTCCGTAGTGGATACCGCGCGGTGAAAAGTGCAGACTCCTCTGTCATCTCCGACAGCGAGGTAGCGACCAGAGGTGACGTGCCGTAACCGAACAGGCTGACCCCAGCCGATAAATCCCTCTGACCATCTGAAATAAACAAGAACAATTGTGTTAATGCTTAACTAACGACACACTATAAATCCACTGTAACAAGGTCTGGAAAATGTTAATCTTTCAAAATTCCTTTCTGGCAAGTCTCTCTTTTGAAACAATCAAAAGCTCTTCGCGGCTGTGCTTATTTAAAAAAGGGGAGAATCTTGAGAATGATTTTCCATTGCATCAAAAAGAACAAAAAGGGTCATGGCGATTCATAGGATGGTATGCAACTACAAATGTACACTCCAACATGGATGAAAACTGGCAGCGTTCTCAGCAGGAACAATACATCAGGCCATCATATTTGATCATTTTTAACAGGGTAAGTCAACGGTTCAGATAGATATCTAGTTAACTAAGCGGAGACAATGAATCCTTGAAAAGATTTCTATTTGTCCGACCATGCTTTGTATAAATATTTTTCCTCTGTGCATCAACTGGTTTGTGTGGTATTCTGTAGCACGGTCATGAACGATAGTGCCTTTGTTGTCACTGTAAAATATAATATTTTTTTATTCTTTCAACATGTTTTTGATTTCTCCAATTACATCAACAATAATTAATATACTTCATTTTTGGGAATAAATTGATAAAGGAAGCTTATTTGTCCTCATTAAGTGCAGACTTGTGGTGAACATCAGAGCTGTCATTCATTTAGGGAAATAGCTCTGAAGCACGCAATGCCGACAGATTAGGATTCTGTTTTTTCCCGTCGACGCAGCGAATTAAACTTGAAATTTATGGTAGGTTCATTCCCTATATTTATGCGTCACAATTTGTTACCATTTACTATTTTCACGTAATTGAACTTAATCTGAAAGGAACTGTGAAACAAGTGAAATGAATTTCTATCGAATAATTCTTTATCCTTTTATGATAACAAATCACATCACATTCACCCAAAATCATCACAGTCTGATTGGCAACGATAATTATTCCGCTAAATGTTGAAAGTTACGTAAGACAAGATAAAAAGTTTAGTCCCACTGTTACCAAAATAAAGTCAAGCCAGTGCAACGAGCTAAATATACCGCTTAGTGACGTGATACTCGAAGCTTCTGCCCCTCTATTTTCTTGATGCACGATATGGAGTAACAGTTACGTGTGTCTAACAGAAGGAAAATCTACCATTCTGTATACGCCATTGATGATTTCCTTGAAAGAAATAGGAAAGCATTAAAAATGGCAAGAAATAAAATGAAACTGAAAGATGGTAACAAAATTATTGACCCAATTTTAAAATGCAACATTTGCTGAAAACAGAACAAGAAAAGAATTTGAATAACAGGAATGGCAAATCCACAACTAGCTTGACCAAAGAATGCACTACACATGAAATATGTATCTTGTGTAACGATTCCGGAATGATACATCATCCAAAATGGCCCGTTTATAAGATCCAGTGGGAAAACGATTCCGTTATACAGAACCAAATGTATGCACTGCGCCGAAGAAAATAACCATGAAATATTATTGATCATGTCTGAACAACTAGTTACCTCTTAAATTTATACATGGATTCTATTTTTTTTTCCACGGATCGCATACGAAGCAAAGCTTGTCAGTGATGCTTTGAATCCTTTGCTCAGAAACATAAATCGTAACTTTCTCTCTTTAATTAATATTGGCATATTATTGCTATTTCGCCACTATGGTATACGGCTGTGTCGAAGATGTGATGTGAACAGCCTTTCAGTAATCTTTGGTTTAAACATCGCCAAGTCCATATCAGTGAATTCATGACGTCCACAGTGGAAGACCTCGGGCCGGTTACCAGGAAACACCACCTTTAAGTCCCTTGTGAACAGCAAATCTTCCTGCTTGATCTGTGTTCTTTTTACACCACACAGACTACGAATAATGTTTACCAATATCAGGAAGGAATTGATACATACAACCCGTCGACCGAAAAGAAACTTAATTTGTTCTCGTCTGGGAAAGTGCCTGCTTCTTAAGTTTCAAAGTGGTTTGCACTGGCGCTCAAGGTGTATGCAATTGACTGCTGATGTTCGCTGTTATACTGAAGTTAAACAGCCTGGATTTCAGAGCTTATTTAGTACAGTTCTCTTAATTCATTTCAAATAAAATACACAAGGGATCAATTTGCAAATTTGTGGCTAGTGATCAATTTGCAAATTGATAACTACTCATTCCTCAACTTCCTACTAAGTGAACTCCTTCATTACAAACAGCCAGCTAGTGCTGAACTGTGTTTTAAGGTTCTTTGCTAAGGTACAAATGGGCATTTGAAAGAAAATTCTACAATTACAATGCCAACGCAGTATGCTTTCTCAACCAGGACAGTCAATTCTGAATTATAATGCAACAACTCTATTGATTTTAATGTGGCATTTCCTACGTAGTAATCGGCATAAGAATGTATTGCTCCAGCAAAAATCAGTCCAAGGTGAAAGGCCTTACAATAGATTTCATCTGCCTTTATTCGTAATTTCCCAGTCAGATTCAAGAGGAGCTGCCAAACAACAACTATTTAGTTGATGATGATGCACTTCTGCCGACAAATCAAGTGAAATCTACTTCACTCATTTTGTGGGATGAATGCTTGGCATCAAGATCTTATCCGCATTCCTTACTTGGCACTGCAACGTTTTTAAGATTTATTCAGTCAATGTGTATTTGATGCATCCGTCAGTTAATGATACAGACGGCAAGCTCCCCTCTTAAACAAATCAAACCTGATCTGATTTAGTAATTCAGGCCTGTCCAAGTCAATATCATGCCTGCTTTAAGCAAATTACAGTAACCACGTACCACTTCCTTCTGAATAATCTGTCAACAATTACACCTGAAAATTGTAAATAATCTTTACTAAATAACTGCAACATTCTGGCTTTTTTTTCAAGAGCAAAAAACTCCTAACCAAGTAAAAATACGTCCAGTGGCCGTTAACTCGTTTTTGACTGTCATCAGATGTGTCAGCTAAAACCAGAGTTATCAATTCTTTTTTGTTTCAACAATGAATTTTAAGCTTCCATTGAGTGTTTGCTACCCGTGTAGTAAAATCTATGGGTCTGCATCAAAGTTTTGAAAACTTGTCTGGATTTTTTTAATATAATAAGTAGAACCGCTAACATATGTGATACCAAAAATGTTTATGATCTCATAAAATAAAGAGTAAAATTTACAAGCAAACAGTTGATTAAAATAACTAATTCAACATTTATCCAGACACAAATGTCTAGCCAGTTAATTTGGTTCATTCTAACAAGCTGAAGTTGTAAGTGGACCTAAGTATACTTTACCTTCGTACCACATTTGAATGTTTCCTATTTATCTTATGAGCAGCTCTGTGTATTTAAAGAAATAAAGTACTATTTTACATAACTATGTAACATCTGATGAGCATCTATGTTAGACCAATGTACTCTTGTCCATACAATTTGAGGTCTCTAAAACTGTAGTCAGAAGCTCCGTTTACAGATAATGACAACGGTGATGATGACAATGATAACAACAATGAACAGGTTATGATTGTATAGACTCACTTTGACATTCGTCAAATGAACTAAAAATTCTAAATCACCCTATTGAGTTAAAATGTATGTGAAATAATTTGACTAAACAACTTCCATTTCACCATTAGGGGAAGACTTCTAGTAAAAAAATTGGTTTCATAAGCAAAATGTTGTTTTGTGTAACAAACTGCTTTCTGTATGATATACTGAGCCACTCATCTCCCATGGACAGGCTTTGTTACCGCCCGCCATCCGAAGGATGGGGGAAGGTAATAGTTTCAGTCTGTCAGTCCACAGGGGGGGGGGGGGTACTCATGTCCCAGTTGGGGGGGGGAGGGGGGTCCTC
>JBCAUG010012237.1:0-25295 GCA_038406175.1 Haplosyllis leylae
TCTAAGCAGTATGAACTCATACTGTTAGTGGTGACAGTATAAAAGAAAAATAGAGGCTGATTTAACCATAAACAGTATTTGAAAGAAATTTACACTATGACATTATGATAAAAACCCTGCTCAGAAAATTTCTATGTGACTTAATTCCTAGAAAAATGAAACTTTATCTTTGTCAGAAAAATGGAATCCTGCATTACTGTAGATATTTTTTAGAACGATCCATTTTTACGGTTTATGACTCACAATGATATGTTGGTTGCAAACCAAGTTTTGATAAATCTCATCTGATGTAAAAATGTAAAAGTTTTCCCTATTCTTCTGGTCCAAAAAAAAATGGATACCTTACAGTTCAGTTTCTATTACTTCCCATTTCGACAGAACCAGTCGACAGATAGATATGCGATTCTACAGCAAATGCCCTGAATAAGCAGACCATACAATGCTTCCAAATTGATCTGAAGCAGTTCAGATGGAAAGGAAAATGCTCATCTTATAGATTGAATCCATGTTTAACAACCCAATTCATTTATATTCATACCCATTTTATCCAATTTTAGCAAATGTGTGAATTGCTGCTTAATGAAGCAATGGTCCTGTATCTTGTTGAAAAAATCACTCTTCAATATAAATCTGCATGATAATGATACAGCTGATGAGTCTGGGTATTGGATAAAGCAATAAGAGGCATAACCAACATTTGTGCCTTTCCACACATGTTTCCAACTACAAAAGCTACATCAGCTATGAGTAACTGTTCTGTTCACTTCTGTTGAAAATAAGCTGTGAACAAATTATGTCTAGATGAAAACATTTTAAGAGAAGATGAATATCGAACATTAAGGATTGAAGGAACTTCACAGGTGGCTCTGCTTGACGACATCTTTTAGAATTTACTGCATTATGGCATGATTCCCAGTGCTTTTTAAATGAGAAAACCCGAACTGTGGGTTTTGTTTCTGTGCAGTGAAATATCTGATGTCATCAAATGATATGATTTTTTTTTGAGAATTACCCGTGGCTACTCGTCGACTACCTGAACTTATGAAGCATTCGAGATAGGGACATAACTCTTAATTGACTCTCTTTCTGTCTTTGAGAAAGTGCAGGCACCGGATTAAAAACTACATAATTGAGGTCTGATCCAACAGAAAGACTTACACATAACTAATTTCAGTCTTTTTCCTATTATTTTCCTTTCGCTTCTCAGTTTATTGAGGTATCAAGTTATGTGGTCCTGCCTGGACTACACGGAGATTTTAAAGGATAAAACAAGAAAGTCCTCCTGCGTGAACGCAAGAGGCATACCACCCGCTGCATGGCTGCCCTATCCTGTGGGTGGGGGGGGGGAACTCAGCTGGGATGGGGGTACTCGGCCGGGGGTGGGGTACTCAGCTGGGGCTACTCAGCCAGAGGGTACTCAACCAGGGGTACTCAGCCATGGGGTACTCAGCCTGGGGTACCCCCAGCTGAGTCCCCCAGTACAAGTCAGCTGAGTACCCCCTGGTACAAGTCAGCTGAGTACCCCCTCCCCGTGAAATGACAAACAAACTGAAACTATTACTTTCTCCCAAAAATGGTAAAAATGGTTTATCACAATGTGAAAATAACCTTAGCAATAGCAGTGCAGATTGCCTGAGTATTAAATCACGTGCTTCACCAACCTCTTTTTCATGTTAAAATACACCATTATCCCCTTCTGAAGAATTTGGTGCGGTGTGAACATTCATCTTTGGAATAAATTACACCCTTGTTACCCCTGAGGGTATTAATTAATGACTTTATCTCCTTATATGATTGCATGTTTTCTTTGAGTGAAGCTGCTACGTGCAACCATAACAAACTGGTAATGCTAGACTAAGCACTGTATCATATACACAATCTTATTATTATGCTAACAAGCTTGGTCTTGAGGTTGAATTGTGAGGTAGAATTGCAAACGAATATCGTGGAAATAGGTGAGGGTTGCTTTGTAATAAAACACAATGTAAACTTATCTAAGTGCCAGTAACTTTGCCAGTGGCCGTGTTTCACTTTGTGGTGTGTTAAAGATCCCTTACTTCAGCTTCAGGCTTTAGGTGTGTCGGTTTGGATGTTGAATTGCCTTCATTGGAAACCTACATGGGTAATGTAACACTACAGTAGCATCGATTAATAAGCTTATTCTTGTCATTTATCACGATGAGTTGTCTCATAATGAATAGATGTTAGTGAAAACTAAACCAACAACTTTTTTGTTTCTTTGCCTAATTGCTACACGCTAGTATTAAATATATCTACTTTAATGAAAGGAAAATGAAAAACATCCTATGTCTCAGATGGATATGGTCAGAAGACAGTATTTTTGTGCCATGTATCTATCAAGTCAATCTCATGGGTAATCTAAGAATGTAATGGACTCTAAATGAAATAAAGCTATCAAATGAAAACCCTCAGGTCCTTCACAGTAATAGTTCTAGCCATTTGATGGTAGTCCAAGTCATTTAAGCCATTACTTTTATTTCTCCACGTGGAATAAGTTGATTTCTACTGCCTCTCTCAGTGGCAGAATAGTTGCATGATGTAATCTGGATCAGTTGATGATCCCACAGAACATCAAACAACTTGATCTAAGAGGAAGAAAAATCAAATTATGTTTCAACTCTGTGCTTAGTCTTGCATTAATATGCGCTCTACACATGTAGCTCTCTGGTCACAAATATTTTCTGTTATTATTTAAAACCATCATTAAGATTATAAATCAAGTGTCAAAGACATGTTACATTTTTTGTAGAATATCTTGTAAATGTTTTTTTATAAAGAATAGTATATAGAGCAAACACAAGACTTCGGTCTGTCCATGTTATTTACCATCATTGTCATTTAATTTGAAACTGATTTGTTTTTGTCTTTTAATCACAATTTGGATGCAGGAATAACTTTTGCAGAAGTTGCTTTCTATGATGAGAAAGTATTTGCACTTTCGGAAGACATGAATGTTTATTGATAGACACCCAACTTTATCTGTTTTCACAGCTATTCAATTGTCATGCAGATTATACCAGGGAAAAAATTCACAGTGTCAAGAACTAAACATCAGTTATTTGAGAAGTCCGATATTTCTTTTTTCGGCAATCCAGAACATCAAGATGTTGCACCCTCACCGTCATCAAGAAACACGAAATAAAACGAGTTCTATGAATTTATCATCGTCTACCTTCATTTTTCCGGGGCAGGTGTCCCTTGTCCACCACCTCCGGATCCAAAAACCTTTTCCTTTTGTGTTGCGTCTGTAAGTCAAAGGGAGTAAATCGCAAACAAAAACCTTCCTTTTTTGCACACAAAAACACTGCCATAATCATTCAATCAGGTTTGAGGTTATGTATGGAAAATCTGTAAAAAATTCTATTTAATCTTTTCTGTCAGTTTGAAAAGACGTCATATATTTGTGCCGGTGATGTATCTTCGTTGAAGCAAAAGTACTTGGTTAGTTCAGGCAACTCAGTTCCACCCAGATGACGTGCCGTTTATTTATCGGGTGCATCCATGCAAACTGGCCACAAACAAAAGGCTCTTTGGAAAGATACTTTTACCTCTTCCCTTGTGGGTACATTGGTTCAGTGTTAAACAGTAGTCATTCTTGGTTAGTTTTCAGAATAAATTGGTCATCTGAGACAGGTGTCTCTCCAAAATGACAAAGAATGTTAACAATATCAAGATGGTTAAGAGACAACAGGAACAATGGCATGATATGCTGCTGCTTGGGGAGACAGCAGATTTGTGTCTACCTGTGTGTAAAAGTACCCGTCTATGTCCCAAGGCAAAGACAGCATCAGATGGACTGTGTCATTAAACAAAACTCTGTCATCTACCTTTATTTCTTTGTAAAAACCAATTGCAAATGATATCAAATGCAAAGGAAGCTGGATTCAGTACTTTTACTGGTTGCCTCCATGATTCCAAATGAAGTCATAAAACTGGTTAGGAAATGTGAGGATAAACGTTATGAGCTCAGTTCCTTTAAAACTGGCGAACCATAATATTGTTTCATTCTTTAGATCTAAGGGGAGAGTTGGGTCTCTACTGAGAATAATGTAACAATATTGCTCTTCAGGTTGAGGCCCTTCTGCTCAACTGACCACTCACAATCACAAATCTCGAAGGCAGGGTATGGTTCTCTTCTATCATCCTGGTGAAAACACAATGTACCTTTAGGTTGTTCTGCTTTCCATAAATGATTCCTCACAGTAAAAAATCCCAGAACGCCTGTAGTTTTTCTGTAGACATTTTGTCATACGTCTGGATTATTTATTATCGCCATGCACACATTTTAAATACCAAAGACAGAACTTTTTTGACAAAAACTTTTGCAAAACCGAAACCAATCTGGCGGAATCTTGACTTGTTTGTTGAGGTGCAGAGCTAAACTAACTTTAAGGAACAAAGAAGAATACATATTATCACTTTCAACCTTTATAAATTACTCACATCATGTTGACCTTTTCTTCCACCTGTGCCATAATCTCATACCATCACTTCTAAGATGGATACAAAAATTGCGCATCTTACTGTGAAATGAGATGAGTGCAGATGGGAAATGATGACTGCCTCTAAACATCCTGAAGCTGTGGACCTTCACAATGGAGGAAGTTCATCACTTGCCTCATTTCCTAGTGAACTGCCATCTAAACTGCTTCCACTTATTTTCACTGATTTCATCAGGTTAAGGTCTTTTCTGTTTCCTCGAGGATAAGTGGTGGCTGATAAGTCATCAAGAAGGGAATGGGACTTGCTGCAATTGTTTTTGAAACATTGTTTGGTACTTCAGGATTTGGCATTTCCCTCAACAGCAAAGTGATGTTACTCTTGAGCAATGCCACTTTTTGTGTAGAGACTATGTTAGCTAAGTGTTCGTTAATAAACAAAAATATGTCAGTGAACATTTCTGGTTAATTTTAAGCCAGGACAACTCAATGTGCGAAAGCAATTAAAATACCATCAAAACTGGGGAATCTGAAATAAATGGGACCATTGGAGGGTTCTTTGGTTGATTTCCTCCTGAATTTGTTGTTGGTTCGTTCTTCCTGTAGGCAGTGCATCAGGTACCTGATTGAATCTTTCTGGTTGGACCAGCACAAATGGGTTTATCTTCCTGCTTTCAACCCATTGCTGTTGGGCCAACCTTTACCTATCACTTTCCTGTAACAAGGTTTCCTGCAGGATAATAGCTCTGTGATGGAATGCACTTGATTCTAGATGGCTGTTTAATCACACTTGTCTGATTTGTAGAATGCCTAAGTTTCCCATGGAATTTGTTTGTCTCTTTCATTCGATTTTATGACAAAACAAGAACAAAAATACATGTACAGTCAAAAACATTGCAACTGTGTTCTTTAATTTGGCAAATCGACCTTTTTGTCGATATCTCCAATATATTGATATTGAATCTTCATGTTGGCCGTTCCTAAGAACGCTCAGTCGGATTACACAATGTGTTCCTGTGCACTGGGGCAACTAGCGGCAAGTCTCCTCGGATCATGAACTGTACACTGCCGTGTATCTCAAATCTGATGCAAAATAAAGTCCAAGTTGAAAATGCAAAGATTTCATTTTCGCAGGGAAGGAGGTAAAGTGTCCGACTTGGCATTCACCCTTGGATACGCGGCCAGTGTGCCAAGCTTCACAGTAGTTTCCTGATGAGACTAATGATGAGAGCAACTCGTTTTCAATGCTGGGACCATAACCGGCTTTGGAGCTCAGAATATGATCAGTGTTTTCTATTCTGTGGTCACAGTTTCTTTTAAACATTTCCTAAACATTTACATTATTTCACAATATCTTCTTTGGATTAAGAGTGGCAAAATTCTGTGGATTAATCCTGTTTGAAACAGAACACGAACCGCAAAGGGTTCCAACACAAAGCTGATTTACCTGTACAAACCAAACCAACAGCTTTTACTCCTAATAATGATAAGAGATTTAGTGACACAAAAGCTGAGAGATAACAATAGCTCAACTGTTGTGTGTAATTGTTTGTAGCATTGTTACACGGTAATGAGCCCCGAATATCAGAGCAAAGCTGTCACATTGAAAACTGATCACGTAAAATGATATTGTTGATAAGTGACAAAGCTTGAACTAATTCCTATCTGTGAGATTAGTTTATAGCAGGGTGGGGCTGAGCTCTAGTATCTGGGATAAATAATGGTTCATAGGGGATTGTCACATTAATTTATCTGTCCCTTTGTGTGTGATTTACATGAGTACAAATGACAGAGCTTTCAAAACAAACATTTAATACCTTATTAATTTTGGTAACAACTATGAAACATGCTGTAGCCCAGTTTCTTCTATTTTGTGAAATACATTGCTAATGAATAAGTCATTATTGTCGATTTCTTTTCATTTTTAAACGTAAATGTTCTTGTTTTCTTAGATCGTTTCTTTTCTGAGGCCATTATGATTTGTAGCAAAAACCACCACCCAAAAAAGGTCTACTCATCAGTCTCGTCGCGAGACTACTGTGAAGCACCTTGTGCTGCCCGTGTACCAAAAGTGAGTGCCAAAAATTGCCGGGTTACCCCAACCTGGCACAAGTGCTGGGTTACCCCCTCCCCCCTTCCCCAGAAATAAAAATTTGGAAGTTTCAAGTCAAGTGCAAAGTTTGGCGCAAAGTTGGACACTTCTGCTAAAAGATCAGAAAATAATACATTTGAACTCTGTGATCTTGTCCTCTTGACTACATATCTACAGCTGATTACATAAGCATCAGATAAATAAATGCCTCTTGAAAAGACTGCCTGCGCACATGCATGTGCCACTAGTTGATATGGCAAGAGCCATGAAGTCCATTTCATGAGGGGTCTATAGTAGACATTCCTTTGTCATTTTTGGTGGAGCACCCATCGGTGGTGCTGTCTGTTATTGCTTGAACTGATGTTCAGGGAATTTTTTCTAAGCAGAATGAATTTTATACCCCACTCCCCAAGCTCACCCTATCCCCACCCCCAGATGGCAGCCTTTTATGAAGTATTTCCATCTGGATGAAATTAGGGATGGGGATAAAGTGATTTTGGGAGAGGGTATAAAATTCTTTCTGCAGCTGCCAGAGCAGTACCACCTCACTAGGATACTGGGGTATCAGCTCGTTTGTAATTTGTCACTCCAAAAGTGGCATTTTAAACCTCCAAATTTAGTAATGTGACCACAGAAGACAATTTTGTGATTTCTGGAAATGGCGAAACACATTTTGAGAATTGGTCCAAATTTGGGTCAGAAATTGGAATTGAGTCTCCGTCTTTTAATGTTTAGCCACAGGAACCATTTTTGTGATTTTTTGGTAATGGCTCACATCCAAGATGGCTGACCTCAAAATGGTTGACAGAAGATGGCCATTCGTTCCCTGACACCCGAATTAAAGTTCCGAGTTTTCCATACTTTTCTCTGTTTCAGTTCCGCCATCATGTTTGGTAACTGTTGTTCGGGAGCTGCACATGAGCTACGCACTTCTTTTCACCAGTCTGCCAAGTTCCAAACAAACACCACCAAAAACCATCACTGACATTGTTGCAAAATTCTCAGCCAACTTTCTGCCAATGAAAACTTTGCCAATTCCAGGTCACAGACTATGTAGTCGTTAATGGACGCCTTTACGTTTCAAATAATTTATGGTCCAGTCTTTGACTTTTTGTTGAAGGACCGTAATGAAAAGGCAATATAATATTGCGCATAGGGAAACACGAAACAATTTGAACTCTTTCTTTCAACCCATTGAAGCATCGTCCATTGCTTTTAATTGTGTCATGCTATCACTTTGTCACTGAAACTCAATCAGAAATCAAACTAGACCTGTTTTGTCTAGAAAGACAAAATTTATGTACTAATTATTTTCCATAAATTAACAGAGACATTTGGAAAATGTCTGAGTTTAATTCGGCGTTACTCTCATGAATCACTCCTTCAAGAGACCATCGCCTACAAATTGAATTTAGTTTTAGTGCATTTAGTCAAGAATGAGCCAGATTTGATTAGCTTTTGCTGTCCATGAGAGAACATGGAGCTTTAATCATCGCATTGCAGACTGGAGTTCACTAGATCATCTCTAATGGATCTTGAGTCATGATCCCCGGCAAAATGAAAAGAAGTCAGAATTTTCTTTGTGGCTCCATGCAAAATAGAGTTTTCCCTGTTTGAGGTCAATGGTGAACATATCCGAATTTGCTTAATTCTGTATTCCACACTTTTTCCCGAAATTCAGAAATAGGGAAGCATTGGCAATGGGATTGCAAAAAAGAAACACGTGATAAGTATTGCATCAAATAGTTTCTGTGAAACAAAATGTTCCCCTAAAACCAATTATAGAACCATTACCAACAAAACTACATTCTGAAAAACTGTCTCGATACAATTGGCAGTGTCTGTAACTAAATTCGCTGCTTTTAGTATTCGTGATTGCTTTCGTTGACTAATTAACGAAATTTTGAACCCTCGAAACTTGAACAATTTACTAATATCCTTAATACCCGTCATCGCAGTCGCACTCGCACCGTGGAGATCTCTATTTGTTTCCCAAACCTACAATCGTTGCGGGCTCGCAGCTCCTCTGTTGTGTTCCAGTGACATGTTCCTGTTCCAGTTTTCATGTTGAAGAAATCATCACAGTTTGAAGGAACCCAAATGATTTGCGTTAAACGTGCTATTACATTTACGCTTCAATAGAGCTCATTAAAGTATAATACTAAACTGCCTGATACTGACCATGGATTCTGATATTCTTTATATATGGCATTTATTGTTCAAAAGACACGAAAAGAGCTAAAATGCAAAATGTTTCCATTCCCGCAAAACTAAAATAATCGTAGTCAATACAGCTTATCAAAATTCTAATCTGTATTTCACGTGATAAAATTATCTCTATTGAAAGGACTGAGTGACAAAGCCCGAAGCTGTGAACAGGGTCAATAACACTTCCATCTTGGGTGTAAATAACATTTTCTGTATTTCATTTGGGATGATTGGAATGTGAGAAGGACTGAATATTTTGTATTGTTCAAGTAATTGTGTTTGTGAGTAATCTCATGGGTGCTTACAGACATTAAATGAGTAATCATCCTTCTACAAAGATGAGAGACACGGAAGAAATTTCACATCTTTTTATTTCTGGACTATGTTTTACAGTTTGTAATAGTGTGATAAATTCTAAACTATCTGTGTAAGTTTGCCCAAAAAGCATGTATTAAGGCGGTTTGGAGCTTCCATCTATCCTGAAGGTCCATTTAAAAAAAGGGTTATGTAATGTGTTTCTATTTTTGAAAAGTTGAATATTTTCATATTTTGCATCAGCGTGACGGAAATTTTACACATTTTCGTGGAATCGTGCATATGTAGAATTTCAAAATTGTTTCCTGTCAAATCAGTAGTTACAATTACCATCTGATAAAATTTAACACATAATACAAAAGTAATATTCTTGGTGACAACTTGGAATGTTTCAATGAAGTGTTTCAAATAAGCATTACACAGATGGGTTTTTGTGAAAAACTGTTAGGCTTTAGCAATCATGGGTTTATTCAGTTTCATTTGGCACTGCTCAAGTAATATTGACTGTCAAAACATTTATCTTGTCTTGTCCATTTCATTTACAGACATTATGAATATGGTAAAGAAAATTAGTCTGTAAATGTTTCTTATTCACAAAGATATTGGGAAATTTACAAGCTCTATTGACACGCCAAATTTAGCTATTTAATATTGGCAGTCCCATTCAATTGGAAAGAAGGGGATGTTGAAATAGCATCATTTGGGTTTGATGAAGCAGTCTAGAATGGCATAGAATTGATACAATTTGGAAACAGGAATTGGATGAGAGGGGCTCATATGCTATTCATAGAGGTTGCATCTCTAAATGGAGACATTATAGACTGGTGATAGTCTATTGAGAAGTATCTGTGAAGAAAGGATTGCCTCCAATGCTGGTCATATTATTGGGACATGGGATTATTGAATTGACCAATCATTTCTTGCATATAATCAACTTTGGACAACTTTTTCCTCAGAAACTGCATTCTGCAAAAAGCTGTCAATGACATTTGGAAACTTGAAAGTAATTATCACTTAGTTTAGCGAAATATTTCTCCCCAAACAAGCTTTTCTGTTCCATCTAGTTTGTCAAAGTTGTATCTCAGCCTCCTGCTGCAAGATACATTGAAATTTCTCTGCATTCTAATTTAAATGACTATGTCCATGTGAAAGGCAAAGAATAGACATTGCTCTTGCGATGGGTGTGACCTGCATCTAGAAAAGATAGAACAATACCAAGGCATCACATACTCAGTGCGACTTAGCTTGTCACATAGATGTTTCCTACACCAGGCAGCCATTGTCCTGTTTCTCCCTTCAGGCCAATACTTGCATGAGTCCACGACAAAGTCTGGAGTAATTTTACAGCTTCTCTCACAAGTAAGATAATTTTATTAAGCTCAAACACAAAGAAGAATAGGATTATCTTCCAAGCTTGTTCTCTTTTATATTGGATAGAATTACAACCTTTAAACAGATTTTCATCAGAATTTCGCACACGTCCGTAATAACGAATCGTTGACCTACTCGTTAACATCCCAAAATATCACAAATACTTAATCGACCAACAGTGATTTTTACTACAATCTAATATAATTGTGTTTGTTATGTTGTTGTAGTTACAGCAGAGCCACATTGAGTGTAGGATTTCGTGTTTTTCACAAAAACTATTCATTGTAATTCTCACAACACATATTTGGTTTAGATTTCAAACCCAAACCTCATCCTCTTTGAAGTTTTACGACTTCATGGTAATTCATTTTATGACTTAATGGGAAAGAGTGGTTATAACATGTATAACATATGTTCAAAATACAAGTTTTAATTTGTTGCAAAAAACGAAATCCTACACTTAATGTGGCTCCGCTGTACTAATACCTGTAGTATTAGTTTTAACAGAAAGGGATAGGGTTTGGATTTCACGTCCAGACTTTTTTCTACGTGCGCCACTTTCTGCGGAGCCTAATGGAACTGAGAGGCTATAGAAGTGAAGGTA
The DNA here is from genome assembly GCA_038406175.1 of Haplosyllis leylae. NCBI lineage: Eukaryota > Metazoa > Annelida > Polychaeta > Phyllodocida > Syllidae > Haplosyllis > Haplosyllis leylae. The sequence continues at coordinate 11,051 of JBCAUG010012237.1, forward strand.
TCCATGGTCTGTGCAATCCACATGAGGTAATTGGATTTGGCTCTTGATCTCCCTTTCTTCATCCCTGCTCTTGTACTGTCCATGGAACCTAATGAATATAGCATCATAAGGGACCTCTATGTTATTGGATTTGGAAGAACACCATAATTTACTTCGAAGGCTCAGTTTCAAAATCTGCTTCAGAGTGCCCTTGATAGATCTCTGTCTGTATAATGCAATCTGGAGGTGCCATGACAGTGTAGACTAAATGAAATTTCACTAATGTGCAGTTACCTCTGATGATCGCAAAGTGAATTACTTATTTTTAGTCATAACTCATCAAGCTGTAGTATGAAAATGTGATGTGGTGGAGAGAAATTTGGTTTTATAAGGCAACTTTCATGGACAGTTTTTGATCGAAAGGTGGTTTTAAATATATCTATTAAATCATTCTAATTTCTGTACAGTAAAGATAAGATATAAAGAACAAAATAGATCTACCATAAAAAACAATGTTTTTATTGATGTATTAAAGTAATGTAAGTTGGTAAATATGAATGGCCTCGCATGAACTAAAATATAACTGAACTGAAATCAATGCCATGACCCAGTATTGGTACCAAGAGTCTGACCATGTCCAGAACTAAGGTAATGGAATTTGGCTCTTGATGTCCAATCTTTCATCTCGTTCTTATTCCGTCTACTGATACTAATGAATAGAGTGCCATCAAAGAGGTCTAAGGATTTATTGAATTTGGGTTACAAGATAATTCACTTGGAAGGCTCCATTTCAAAATCTACTCAAGGGTACCCTTGCTAGATCTATGTATGAATAATGTAATCTAGATGTTCCCTGCCAAGAAGGACTTAACTGAATACTTCTAATGATGAACAGTAAATTGCATTATTTATGACTTCCCATATCTCTCGAGACAGATACACATTCAAGAGAACGTATATGATTGACATCATAATACGCAGACTCTGGTAAAAGTAGTTATTGGTCATTCAACCTTTGATTCAGAGAACATTATATTTTTCCTAAGCTGATACATTACATAGCTAAGAGGAATAATATTCCAACGTTTATGTTATTTTAGGACACTTGCTTGGGGCAAATATACAGATAGTTTCCATCTTTTGTTCTCTGTGACTAATAATTGGCTTTGTTCTTCTTATTAGACATTGCCACTCCTAGGAAAACAATACTAGGGTTGACAGACAAAACATGCAAATTAGTAAATATGACACTCCTTATTAGATATTCTGTGAGACCTACACCTGATAGCCTTGTCACTTTTGACATAAGGAAAACCAGGCTCATCACAGTTGAGGAGGCAAATTTGTGATATCAATCGGTAAGTTGGAAGACCTATCACTGAACGTTCAAAGCCAGTAAAGCCATTGTTAGGTATCACAATTTTTAATCCATAGTAAAAATTGTTCTGTTTCTCTTCAGCCTTGCCCAAATATTTCTGAAAATTCGGGAATACAATACCAAATTCAACGTTCATCGCTCTTACATACTTCTTACATCCAAATCTCAAGGTACGAGGGCAGGTACATAATGCTTTCAGTTATGTTTGTCTATCCACAGAGGGGAAGGGGTGAACCCCCTCCTCATTTCCGGTAGGTAGGGGATCCGGGCTGCCTGCACCAGCAGGCCAGGTAGGTATGGTATTTGCTTCACCCTGCCCCACCCCTCCTGCCTCCACTTGCCCACTGGTCACATGTCCCTTCCGGGGGTATAAGGACAGGGCCTTCCCAGGACTGGGTACCCCCCCCCCAGCCAGGACTGGGTAATCCTCCGCCGGCCAGGACTGGGATACCCCCCCCCTCCACATTCAGGACTAGGGTACCCCCTGGCCACGACTGGGGTACCCCACCCCCGGAACAGGTTACGCTGCGGACGGTATGCCTCGTGCGGTTTCCTGTAGGAGGACTTTCTTGTTATAATACAAAAATTTAATTTAATTGTAAACAACTTTATTTATCATAGTCTGATCAAATTTTGTAAGATTCATTAAGGATAAGGTCCCATTAATCAACATTTACTTAGCTTAAATTTGCAATGAGATCTGACAACGCTGAAATGTATCCAGGCCTTCCTTGGTCTCTTAGCCTAATTTAATCTGGATCACTGTCCAGAAAGTGCAGTTAAGTAAACTACATTGTGATGTAATAACCTCCCTGCAGATGTGAACCTAATGATACCAAATACCAATGATCAGTTATCTGAACTAAATTTTAAAATTAAGCGATTTAAATATGCAGCTTTGTAATTCCGCGTAAAAATGTTTTCATATATTTTCTTGAGATTTATGTGGGAGGTGAATTACTACCCAAGGAAAACTGGTCAACGCCTTCAATATGAGTCATTTTTATAACAACGTGGTCCATTAAAAATTAGCAACAAAACTGAAGTCAGATTCCCTACCAATTATGATTGTAATTTTGACAAGGAACAGGGTTTTACACTTGGTTCAACAGATACGTGTGCAATACCAAAGAACAATCCTTCGTTTATATGATTTAATTTTCCCACCTATCCATGCAAATCAGATACCCACATGCTTCACTTGGAATGTGTGTGACGTGTCATTGAAGCTGGTTTTGTGCAGATAATAGAGCTCATTAACCACGTTTTCATAACTTTGGTCGCTGAAAGATTATGCAATTGTATATAATAATAATAGATCTAATTTATTTTCTCTCTTCGTACATTTTGCAAACTGGTTTGAACACATTCAGTGTATACTTAATAGTTAAGAGAGACGGAGCAACACAAATCTTTACTAGATCTAGATTGTACCCAAAGGCAGTTGCCCCTCGTTCAGTTAAGACAATAAAAGAACATATATACAATAAGCAATTGGTGTCATACCCTTTCATGTTTTGCTTTTTACTTTCGAGCACCGTTTCGCCCTTTAATGATTTTCTAGTAGAGGTTGATACGTTATGCCCTTTCATGTTAATTTGATTTCTAATCTGTTTTCACCATGCAATGTCTTTGGTACATCATAGTCTATGAGGTACATCATAATCCATGAGATATTTGATGAGGTTTGTCTGATGTACAGTTCAATTCTTTTCATTTACGATGATTGTCTAATGTCAATCTAGATTTCGTTCTTGAGTAGAACAATACAGAACGGTGTAACAAAATTAGAACAAACATCATATTAAAGTGATCAACATCCAACAAATTTACGGACAAGTATCCATTATGCCCTTTAATGACTAAGGGATTAGGCAGTCCTTTGCCTTAAGACGTGAAAACACTGTGCATATTATAGTCTTATGCCTTTTAGAACAATGTTGAACTAAAACAATTAATATAGTAAAGCAACCCAATAAATTTACAACATCCGTTAAACCCTTTAATCACTAAAAGACAAGGCAGTCCTTTGCGTTTCAGTGAGATACCACTATGTTATGCCTTTTAATGTTGTCAAAATTCAGGTGAATCCGATCTATCTACAGGACCTGTACACTTCCCGGGTGTTTGGACTTGACGTCTTAGTTGAGTATGATGTTTAAATGTTATATTACAAGCAGTAGATCTACATTTAGACAGTACTTCTTTGTGATGAATTTTAACATGGTTACGATATAGTCTAATGTTCTTCGTTTTGTAGTCACACTCTGTACATACAATATCTTTACCAGTGTGGGTCTGATATGTTTCAATAAATCAGGCATATTCATATAACATTTAGTACAGTTTCTGTAGTTACAAAAATGTTGCTTCACTTTTCAGTGTATAGCACGATGAACATTAAGTTCCGATTCAAAATAGAATGTCTTGTTGCAGTCCAAGCATGGATGTCATGGTGCCTGATGAACGTAGTGGTGTCTGGTATATCCCGATGGAGTAGTAAATGTCATGTTCCATTTCTGGCACCTCAGAGAGGGATGACATCATTTAAAATGCTCATTTAATTTGCCAGAAGTGTCTTTGCGAGTGTTACAGCATGGGCATTTGAAAGATCTAACCTGTTTTCATTTAATGATTCCATGGGTTTGTGTTTTAAATTGTCCTTTGGGTTTCACAGGTTTGGGTTTGTCACTGTCTTTGTGTTTGCTGGTAGATCCTGTCTGGGTGTTCTTTGGTTCCTGCTTGATTTTGATGTCTGTTACACTGTCATCAATTGGTTCAGTTTTGGTATCACTATCATAGTGGTCAGCAGGCTCGTTATGCCCTTTAACGATTTTATCCTGTTCTAATATCTCGAAGTTTCGTTTTCGATGAGGGGGCTTGGCCCGTATTGGGTCCTTTCTGAAGAAACGTTGTGATATGCGATCACATTTGTTAGGTAATAACCTTCTTGTTAGTATCACTCATCGCCAAGTTTCTTGAGGAAATTTTGTGGTACACATTCAAAACTTTCAACGACAACCTTTGAGGTTCAGTCCTGTTCAACTGTCGAGTGATGTGGATTCCCGAGTTTACTGAACTAACCACCACTTCATCGTTCTCTCTGTTGTGTTATCAAGAAGTTTTGCAATGTGTTTTCAAGCATAAATATACTCTGCACCCATTTTACTTTCGATGTCATAATCTATATACGCATGATTTACAAATCTGAAGCATCTTCCGACTTTTAGACTGCAAATCCTAAAAAAGAAGTCAGTCTGTCTTCTGTTCGTTCTGTTTATTTAGAGATAGCTTATGTATTTTCATTTCCTTGATGATCTAGTCACAAATTTAGAAAGTCGGCGTCTCAAAATAATGTCTACATAAATCTGATAACAATTGCAAAATCCTAAGGATGTCATTTTGTCCTACTATTTAAACCAAGCAATGCGTAAAATCAACTAAAAGTAACAGACCAATTAAACAATTGATCTATAACTAATACGTCCAAAATATGAGGATGTTCGAGCAATGTTGTCGATCTTTGGAAAGCTAAAAGACTCATCCTATTGCACAAATGTGTGCATTAAAGTGCTGTAACAATAAAAGCAGCAGTCATGCGTCACTGTACATATGGTCAAAGATATGATTTTTTTAAAAGAAGAGAGTCTTAGCTTTTTAAAGGTGCATTTGTTCATAAATTGACATTTTTCGAAAACGATCAAAATAGGTCCTGGGATACATTATGCCCAAATGTGCAAATAAAACAAAATATTCCAAGAGGGACCTGTTCTAAATGGCTGATAAGACATTCTCAATTGGTATGGTACAAAGCAGTTTAAATTTTCTGCTTTTCATCATCTGGTGCATATGTTTCCAAATTAGGCCAGACTTGCCAAATTTTACTTGATATCACAGTAGAAACAGTACAGGATTGATGGTGAATGATGTGCGATATTTTTATTTGTAGGAAATTTAAAAGAAAAGTAATTGCTCATAAAGTTAAAATGATCAACCCAAGAAATGATATGTTATCAAATCAGCATTGGAACTCGCGTGAACACACTTTACAAAGTTAAAGTGATCAAAAGTCAAAAATGTTAGTACTGATCAAAATTCTTCAAAAAACAACTTTAGCTGCTTAAAGATGACTCCCCAAAAATTAGTCTAGCCGAATATTTAGTAGCTTATTTAGTCGCTTAGTCTGACAGCAGTGAATTACGTTTTCAGTTCAAACATCATGTGCGTACGTAGAGCAATCATAAATATCAAATAGTTTTCTTTGAACCTGTGGTGGTTAAGAGATTGACCACGTTGAAAATGACAATGACGACAATCACAACGGACATTAATCACAAAAAATATTAGCTCACTTATAGATGCACCTAATTTTGCTTGATTCCTGAGAGGACTTCAATTTTCAAGTTGCTAAAGAAACACAACAGATGAATACTTGTGTAATGAAAATTAAGAACTGAAAGCTATCACCTTTTTATTTAAAAATAAATAAATTCCCTTACCACAGTAATATATTTTTATTGTTAAAATTCGAGGCAAATAGACTCTTGTAAAAACTGTTAATTACTTGTTACAAGGGCATCAATATTTCAGGATTTTTAATGCTTGACTGCACGATCGACTGCGGCCTGGTATGTGTAGCAGATCCATTAAGCTTAAGAATTTGACTGAAGTTGATATGCATATAATACTCAACAGAAATAAGTTCATGTGAATAATCCTTGTAATATTGACATGGCATGAGATTTACCACTTGCTCTAATGGATCTTGTATCCAATATGACAGAACATTTGCTCATTTATGTGATTTAATTTTCCCACCTATCCATGCAAATCAGATACCCACATGCTTCACTTGGGATGTTGTGTGACATGTCATTGAAGCTGGTTTTATACAGATAAATGTTGCTCATTAAGCAAATTTGATTTCATGATGTTGTGTGCTGTTGAGATTGAAACAATGGAGTTTACAAGAAAATGTTAACAACTTCTTTAGTCAGTAGAATTTTTATACTTATTTCATAACTGGATCAAAATCTTTAGGTTTACTGTCATTCGGGGCACTAAAATTATTATGACAATTCAACTTTCCGCAGTAAAATTACCGTGAAATTTTAATTAAGATTCCAAAATAACTAAGTAACTAGGATTGATTATATGATCTACAAAGACCACCTTTTCCTTTTTTATCAAGTATCTTTAAACTTCGGCCAGAAGAAATGAACTCTGTGATCACTAATTGAGACATTAATTTCTTGATACGTCAATATGGACTAATCCGCTGATGCTTGATACAGGACACAGCATCTGCAGTGGTCCCGATAGCAATTCTAAATCTCATGATGCCATATTGCACCAACATTCGGAACAAACAGCCCGGAAAATCACTCTTTACCAACACACTCCCTGAATCAATAAGTTCAAATCAAAACAGTTGGTCAGGCAGCAGTCATTACCTTTGTTCATAATGACGCAATAATTGATTTTATCCCAATTTAAATTCTTTGTATTCAGAAGGCATCTGCGGTCAAGGCATTGGGGTAAAACAAAGGAATTCGGGCCAAGATAACACATTGTTAAAGTTGGGGTGAATGACGATGTATCATGTATGCCAATACCACGACCCCATTGACTATTTTAAACTGATATTGGATCAACGTGAAATGTTTGTCAATTCGGAATGTAACTTAGGGCAACTAATGGACACAAAAAATTAGCAGTTTTCTTATCTGAACTAATTTATGTAAAATCAGTCAAATTAATACAGCACATTATCTTATAGATGCACTCTGTTCACATATCATTCAAAAACGTAAAAGTGTAGATCTAAATGTTGCGTTGGAAAGCACATTTAGAACATCTCCAACCATTGTCACATTTTCAATACCGTGGTGTTTGATGCAAAAGGTGTCTACATCTGGTGGAATGCTCTCTTACATAAAGATCGCTTTGGTGTTTATAACTGATGATTTTAACAGAAAAATGAGACCTTTTAATTTTGACAGAGAAATTTAGGCCCTTTTTCCTTTTCGACATAATTTTGGTGTCTATCTTCAAAATAATTTTTGTTCCAAGATCACAGTATTTAGGGGCCTAACAACGAAGTGGCTGAGTACGCACGAAGCATTCAAAACATCTCTAGTCGAATTACCAAAAAAATCACTTCCCATACACGAATCGGAATTTGTTAAAAGTGTTACATTTTTCATCAAGGGGACGTCACCAGTAGCGGATCCAAGATTTGGTCAAGGGGGGGATTGAAATTTTTTCCGAGATTTTGCCGACGTAGCAGAGTGGAGTTGGGTGAGCGAAGTGAAATATTTATTATTGGCTGGGGTTCAGGGCCTGCCTTACGGCCCTGGAAGCTCTTGCATTTTTAACTGTCAAATATGCATTCTCCCACTTTTCCTGGTACTTTTTCTTCAAATTTTTAATGTATATTTGTGTGGGTACATTACAAAATATGAATTTCAATATGAAATATTCTGGCCATTTTGACAAATACAATGTTCCTTTTCCTAATATGAGATATGAGAAAATGAAGGGTCTTATTTGTTCTTTTGGTTTAGATTGCAGACGCATTAGTTTGTAAGCCTGAAGTTTGGGGCCTGCCTAGGGTCCCAGAAGCTGTTGCATTTTTAACTGTCAAATATGCATTCTCCCACTTTTCCTGGTACTGTTTCTACAAAAATTGGAACTTGCATTCATGTAGGAAGATTACATAAATTTTAAAATATTCTGGCCCAAGAAACTATTGCATTTTTAACTTTAATTTTAATTTTTAAAAATGTATCTTCTTACTATCCTGAAAAAATTTTGTTGAAATGTCCAAACAATTTTACATACAAATATTTATTAATTCTCAGACATTTTTTATTTTTTGTGTCATATTGTATGGAAAATACTTTGCTTCAATCTTTACAGATAAGATAAGTTATGGCTTGAGTTAATATAATGTAGAGGTATGCACATAACAAGATGATGATGAGTTGAGTGAATCTAGAAGAATGAGAAAGCAATATTCATGCTGAGCGAAGCGAGGCTGGAAGTTTTTTTTGAAAAAATACAAATTTAGGGCCCTAAAATTCATTGTTTAGCTTTTAGGGTCCAGTCATTTTCAGACTTTTCAAATACTACATACATATAACCACGTTCATAATTGCATTGAATAGTTATGGGTAGTGTTAAGCATGGAGTTCATACATGAATACACATGTAGAATGGGTGAGTCTTGGAAATGAAGCTGATTGAAAAGCCAGTGAAATTTTTAGCAAAACTTCCGTTGTTCAGCAACTGACATAAGAAAAAGTTACTTTGCAGGCTGACTGGCCCGCAGTATACATCTGACTTGCTTTCTCGTGAACCAGATTCGCCTTTGGTGGTAATTTTTATTTTTGTTTAAACCTGCATGATGGAAAAATTATCAATGAAATGTAGTAAGGCGAGATAAAAAAAAAAAGACTAAAATATGTCTACTGCTGCTACCTGTCGGATAATAAGATTTTGTAATATAACAGATAAATTTGTTCCTAAACAATGCTGCCATCTCTTGTTTTGTTGTCAGTGCATTCCTTGTGCTTGAGATCTACAAAATTCCAGGCAGCTGTGCATAAGCTGTTTCCAGGGCACACGCCAACTCCATGGCATGACTAAAGAAAAAGACACACGTCTTGCTGGTGTATAAAACCTATGTGACACACAGAGAAAGATTTGGACCAGAACTCAGCCGGAGACGAAAACTTGTACCACACCACTGAATCAAGACATCAGCTTTTTCAGATGAGCCCAAATATTTAGTTTCGGTACACAGGCTCAGCGTGTCCTGATTTGATTAAGTCCGATAAACCTGCATGTCACTTTCAGAAAACAGGGTCGGATCCAGGATCCCCGTATTAAAAGACGTCAATCGTTACTGTAATTTGCCAGAAGTCCCATCAAATTGAAGACATTTGGTTTGCGAGCAGTGCATGCCCAGATTTTTTCCACTGGTTGCCGCATATTTAATTAAATAGTGCACAAGAGAAACCTTCTGGGGAAAACATGAGGTCACAGCCATGCTGACTTCTAACATGTTGATCAGATGTACCGTCACCCCAGATTGCTCAGCGTGTGCAAAGTTTATTTTCTGACACAGGCGCTACCTGTCGTTTTTGTTCGGTGGTTGGAAACACGTTTCCATCTTTCGTAACTGACACTTTCACAGCGGATAATAGTGCCTCTAGTTGTCTGCTGACATACGCATGAGCGGTGCTGACATCTTCAGCATGATTGGTTTTACCGTCTCAGATGGCGGTTACTTATCTCGACAAAAAAAAACACTGAACATTTTGAGTGGGGTTTGATTTTTCAAAAACACAAATCACAAGACAACAATTTTTGGAGAAAGTGGTCACATCTAAGTCAATTTGTAGTCAATTTTCTCTGTATCCAGTCAATTTGTCTCTGTGTTGATCGCTCGCTGTTTTTCCTATTTTTTATCTCTTCAAACCACGACAAAAAATTGTGAATCGTGAGTTGAGGGGTGTTGGATGTCAGTAAGAGGGACTTAGCTGTTCGCTGTTTCAATAGAGTGAAACCGTATACGGAGCGTTGCACGGCACCGTCCCTTTGTTCTTCCATCTCCAGATCCAGATTAGGTTACGTTTAATCCATTTGCACAACCACTCTGCGACAGAGTGCGACGAGCTCAATTGATTTTTCTTCGCAATAAATGGAGTTGAGCGTTTTTTAACTTCGTGTTTTCCGCCCATAGAAATTGCCCCGAAATTTTCGACCAGACTTTTTTAATTTGTTGATTCGCTTCTCAGACTGGAAAGTTGTCAATGATAAAGTAAGTACAAATTTGTTGTTTTACTGTTTTGTCAATGGTTTTCAAACTGTGCAGATTACACCGAGAATTCGAGTTTTTCGCTGTACTGATAGTTTCAACTAAATTTTGTAATGACGACACCTGTGAATTAAACGCGACAATCGGCGGTCCACGTCGACGAAAAGGGCCTGATGAGAACAATTTAAATAGAAGGAACAATCTGTTCAGAACGTATGGAAGCGAAAGAGAAGGAGATAGATTTTTGTTCTTTTTTGTGGAATCAATAGCTAATTATTAGAGAAGCTTTTGTCTCTTGGAGACCGACTTCAAAACTTGCTTTCCACGCCCTGTCTGACATTTCATTTCAAAGTAAGTGCTCTTCAAAGGTAACAAAAGTTGAAATGTTAGCCATTGATAAGGTATTAGAGAAATACGAGTATCTATCTTGATTTTGGTGTCGAATTGTGTCACCTGTAATTTGGTGGATTGATTTCAAAGAAATTTGACTGTCTTTTTAACTGTCGATACTCCTTTAGTTTTATTCACTGTCATCAATAGGCAGAAAGTGAGCACCATCAATACACAACGGTGCAGAGTTACTCACAATGTGAAGTGATATGATTATTGCCAATAAATGTGTCAAAGAGGGCAAGAAAAAGAGCAGTCAAAAACCATTGTTCTTCACTAAAATCCATAAACATGAAGCTGCGCGAGCATAATTCCTTACCGTTGATGGAGTTTTTTGAACATCATTAGATAAAAGTTCACATTTCTTACAAAGATATGCAATTAAGTCCTTTTTGAATGGGGCAACTAAGTTTACATGTCTGACCATTATTTTCTGCAGCAAATCCGGCCCATCACCACCCCCCCCCCCCACAAAATTCCCGGAAAGTTTTTCTGCTCCCCCCCAAACCATCATGGATACGCTGGCGGTAAATGGTGCCTCCTCTCAAACTTATGCACATACGTACACTTGTGCCAATCATTTATGAGGAATAATACTCGCAGCAGTCGAATATGAGAAAAACTGATATGCCATCTTGTAGACAGAGTGATAACTTATAACTTTTGCGGATCTAGAAAACAAAACCGCATTACGGCATATTTTACGGTGATGGGATACATGTCCTTGATACACTGAAATTAAAAGGTATGACATCAAGTATCCACGAAGAGTAAAATCTATATTTTAATATTAGTATTATCTTGTATTAATTATAGAACAGGGAATAACCGTGGGGGAAAATTAGAAAGTTTAACTGACAATACAAAATAGACTTCTTGTTTTGACAGGTATATGTCACTGTTTCTCTTATCTGTGGCTGATATGGAATCAGATACAAACAGATTTGTTTTGCACTTTGATCTCTTATGACACTTTGTACTGTTTTGTGCAAGCGGACTTTCTGCACTGATTTAGTACACGTTGACAGTTGACAGGTCAGATCAATTAATACACTGGCAAAGAAAAGATTTGAAATTGAAGACTTTAAGTTGACAGGTAAGTTGTACTGTTCGAGATGACATTTGCAAAAGTTTTATTTTGTACCTTTGTGGGATTATATAGGCATTTGTGGCACACATATCACCCATTAATTAATGCACGAATTTTCATGACACAAATCACGATTTCATATGTAGACCTAATGTTAGTTGTGAGACTTTACGAAGATGAAAATGTGTCAGCGGCGATCTCCATGGATATTGTGGCATTTAGTTGATTCAGTACAGCTGGCCATTTGATAGTCATTAACTATTTGAAAAGACGATTAATCTATTGGTGTTTGTTTAGAATTAGGAACATATTCAAGACACCATGATCATCTGGAAGTAGCACATATGACAGCTAAACTTGTCCTGATATTTAATTTCCTATTTCCTGAACAATTTAGATTTCTAAGTTCCAGAAAGAGACTATTAAAGAACTGCCTTTGTCAAAATGTTCAGAAAAAAATTTTTTTTTTTCCAACTAGTGTTCAAATTTTAACGTTTTAAAAGCACACAGATATGGCAGATGTGTGGGAGCTTCCTCATATGTATATCTGCCACTGTCACATTCCTGTATCTACGTCTAATCATCTTACAACTCATTCATTATTGGCCCTGTAACCTCTATTTATCAAAAACACTGCCAGAGTCTAACAGTGATAGTTGTGATTTTATCATGGATGTATAATCACTGTTTGGTTTGGCTGGAAGGTCCATCAAATGGCAGGTTTTACATTTCAAAATGTTCATGTTTGAGGGGCCTTCAACATGCCTGGACATCTATACCTGTAATTAAGTGCAAGGCTCCTTCAGCAGATAAGTACCCACGATAATCTAGCAAATTCTAACCAGAGGGAATAGATACCCAAAGGCTGGGTAGTGTTCGAATAACCTACCGAACTGATGAAGATAAATTAGAGATCCCCAAGGCATGCGAATCTTTCCCCTTATTCCGATGGCTTACATCATGCACTTCAAGTGAATGTGTAGCAAATATCATAATTCTATACATAACTGAATGTGGCTTTTTTTATTAGGATAAACCATAAGGGTGACAAAAGGCCTTGCCTTTGTAATGGATAGGGAAATGTGTGTTTTTTAGTCCTTGCAACACTTAAAACTGAAATTTGTGTTTGATTCAACAGTGACCTGCAGAGAGTCGTTATTTCGGATAGTCGATTATTAGTAGTTCGGAACATAGGTGCGAACCCTGATGCCAAATTATTGTCTCCTAACCCTACTAGATAGATCCATATATCACGCAGTTTACGCCCTGCACTTTGACAAGATAATATTTAATGTCTAAACGTGTGAAGTGTCCCCTGACAGATGAACATAAACCTTCTTTAAACCCCATATTTACCACATATTTTTCACCATTGTTTGCTTAGTCTAACTGTTGACTTATAATATGTAGATGTGTAAAATCTAAGTGTTTGGTTACATTTTGTGAGTGTTATTTCCGGAAAGATGCCAAGTTTAATCTGTTGATCCACAAAAGGCATCCTGTTAAACATTTTTGTTTTGATGTACAGGTAAAGTTTTGCACTGTCAAGCAGGGACGGACCCAGCATTCTCCATAGAGGTGGGCGCCAGTCCTCGGATGAGTGGGGGGTCACTAATATATCTGATTTTGCAAACTTTTTCGAAGACTATGAAATTTAGAAATTTTTAGTCCATTCCATGTAGGGAGTAACAAAAAGAGTAGAAAATGGCTCTGGGTGGAATATTATGAGACGGTCAAATCCTTCAGTTTCAGTATAAGTTCAGTCTGTTCAGTCTGTTCAGTTCAGTTAGGTTATGGTTTTATTTCTGGACGCAGATTACTTTTTTCGGGCGAAGACAACATTTTACGCGGTTTGCAGGGTTTTTTTTGGTGAAGACTACTTTTTTCGTGGCTCAGACGACATTTTATTCACTTTGGAGCTCCTTTTGCCCCATTTTGAGGGTCAGGTGATTACCCACAATTCCCAGGCAAAATGTCATCCAGGGGCAAAAAACCAAAGCCAGCTTTGCTATCTCATAAATATGTAATCAACCCTCAGCAAATCAAAGGTAAAGTACACAAATAATTACTATACATATTAAATATTGAAATGCATTACTTTGGAGTTAAATGCCTGTGCCAATCATCCCTTTCTGAGCCTTGTAAAAACTGGGCTATGATGACCTAGATTGGTTTGGCAAAGTTACTCCAAAAATCTTCTATTTTGTGTAAATCAAGCCAATATTATCAATAAAACATCATATACAATCAAATATTCCCTTAAACCCAAGCTAACTGGCATAATTTCAACTAAAAACGGTACTGATTAGCGGTTTTGGTAATCTTCGCCAATAATTCGTCATCTTCGCGAACACCCAGCTAAAGGCCCTGCTGAATAAGTAATCTTTGCTGTTATTTTCGTAATCTTCGCAAATGTTTCAGAATTCGAAGGGACACCAATTCCACCTGATGTGTTGAAAGTGGGGCAGGAAAATGCCAATACAGGGCTGGCAGAGTTCTTTTCATATTCTCATGAGGACTGCATTGAGGCCATTAGATTGTTATCACTGCATCACTCCATGTACTGTCAAGATGTAGACAGGGT
>JBCAUG010012238.1:0-11072 GCA_038406175.1 Haplosyllis leylae
ACGAGAGGCCGAACTAAGCAGACTCCCCGATTTGGGCAAATGCAGCCCCTTTTATAGACCTGGGGAGGAGTACTACGAATGTGCAATGGACACAAAAAGTCGTGTCCAACCCACATCTGTAGGGGCCAAAGTGTCTCCTTCGACACACCAGCTCCGAGAGCTGTCGTGTCAATGGCGATGACCGGCACTCGTTTCCTCAGTCTAGTAGACCGGGGAACTGGGTACAACAAGTGCAAAAGGGTCACACTGTGACATTCTCCCATAGACGAAGCCAGTCATCCGTGACTGGGATGTTTATTAAAAATCTCGAATAGAATACATTACAAGCATGACGTGAGCAACATGAAACAAGCCAATAAAAATGGTAATGTATAACGACTAACAAGATCGATGCGTGACACGAGTAACAGTCAATAAAAATGGTAATGGTACAGAATAACACATAAGATGCACAATGATGTAGACATTAAAACACTGTAAATGACAAAAATACTTAAAACTAAGATGATGATAAAATGCGACAATTGTCAATCAAGTATACGGTCATCTTAGACAAGTAGATATCACACTCATAGGTGTCATTAATGAACAATCTGGTAAAATACATTGTAACACAACAAATTCCATCACGCGAGTCATGAAGCAATCGCATCATTAAGCAACACGATGGAATAAGACCAATGGTCATAGCAACAAATACCTAGAATATTAACATTACGGGTGCATGTCAGTCATACGCAACAACTCTCAAATATGCTAAAGTGAAGAATGAACACAATTGTCATGAGTATCAATACACATGAGTCGTTAGATTCCTAATCTACGACTATGATACGCTTAAGGCGTCTACTACAATACGCTTAGGGCGTCTACGACAATATGCTTAAGGCATCTACGACAAAAATCTAACTAAATAACACATTTACACAATTATGGCACTTTGGTGGTACATGATGTCCGAAATAGCGACAAGAATACAAAAATACAAGACATTCAACCTGAGAGTCCCATCCGTGATCCATGGTTGGGTGTAGCCGTTTGGGTCCTGTATCTAGGCGACTCCAGTTCCGTCCTGTGAGACGATTCTCCCTGGGATGTGTGTGTGACTGGCTAAGGTGAGTCGTGTTCAATGTCGGTACAGTGTCTGGGAGTCTCAACACCTGGTGTGCAAGCGGGATGCAAGGGCGTCCTCAGCTCTGTTGTGGAGAGTCCCTGTGGAGGATACTGTCGATGGCCCTTTGGGTTTCGGGGTCTGTGGTCGAGTAAGGCGGTGGCGCTTCTCCGATGGTCGGACCCAGATTTCCCATGATATTGACCATCCCCATTGCCATCGGCAGCAGTTCAATCGTGGGTCATTGAAACTGTAGTCCACCCAGTCGTCTGAGGCCTAACACGGCACTACGTCTTTCACGGATGTCCTCGATGGTAGAGGAGATCAGGTCTAGCTCGTTGTGGGTCATCCCCTCGAGGCTTTCCGCCATTCATGCCACTCTGCTACCTGACCAGGTAGCCGGCATTAATAGGCGGTCCTCCTCGCTAAGGGATGGACTTGCGGTGGCGATGCTCCCACTCAGTAAGCTGTCCATTGCAGGGGTTGACGGGCGGGTCGCTCCGGGTGTTCAACTCAGAGAGCCTTCGCTCGATGGCGTAGCCGATGCCATTGATGCGGCCTGCTCATCGGTGGCTCGCATTTCTGATGGCCTGGGGGGTACCGACGTGACTTGGGGCGAGGTTTGCATTGGCTCCGGTAGCATCGTCAGACGTGTTGGTGTGCTCGGGATGGATTGCATCTCGACTTGGTAGTCCTCATAATTCTCCCCCTCGTCGTAGTCCTGAAACTGGGGGTCAACCGTCGCTGGCTGTTCGCTTGAGGCTTGTCGCTCGTGGTACTGATTTAGGGTGATACGGGCATGGGGAGTAGCGACAGTCAGCTTGAAGCCCCTTCCCACTTGATCATCTCCACGAGTGCCACTTGGCGAATGCAAGCCAGGAAATGTTCTTGGTGTTGGTAATCCCTCCATGGAGGGAGGCGTCGCTGCCACTTCGGAGCTCGTTGAAGTCACCGTCTGCACTGACACAGATGGCACTGCCAGGGTGACAGCGCTAGAGGGAGCTGTCAGCAAAGACGATGTCGGGATCGCAGTCGTGGCCGTCGCTGTCACTGTGGTTCCAGTCCTATGCCTGGGGGAATCAAACTGTGGTGGCGTGGTGGAGTCCTCACCGTCTCGCTTGTTACTGTATGCTCTGAGCACTTTCTGCTCCTCCCGGCATCGGATCTGGTGGCAGAGGACGTCTTCTTTTGCCAGCTTCATGGTCTCAGCACGGGCTGCCTTCGACATCAGGTTCTCGAAGGAAGGTGTCGACTCCATTCTGGCTGGTATGTTCCTCACCTCTGGGCAGGGGACCCAGTTGTGAGTAAGGTGAGCACTGTTGTATTCCCGAAAGAACTTGTCTGTATTGCCCGGGCAGTTGTCCACGACACGACGGGGCTCGGGGATGTGCACCAGGTTTCCCCCATACCGACGCAGGGTGGCGACCTCGACGTCAGCCTCTTCCTCATAACGTTTCTTCTTCCAATCCACGAGCAGCAAGGTTTGGGCAATGAGCTCCTGGTGGGTGATCTTGAGCTGGGGGACATCAATGGAGGAGCCCATCTCGATGACATATCGATCCCAGGGTGTGTCCTCCTTTATGTCATTGATCCCAAACCGTATACCCACCTTGATGTCCCGACAGATGGCGTTAAGTCGGTAGAGCACATAAAACATGAGATTACTCAGGTCACGGATGGGGCCGCTGTATGGATGCAGCATGGCGGCGTCTTCCCAGTACTGGATTACCACCAAGTAATGATGCCATTTCACGTAGAACCGTGCCTGGACATCAAGCACTCGGTTCTCCCTGTCTCCTCTGCCGTATTGTGTGAGGGCTTGGTCCCAGTTGATCTCTGGTATTGGCGCGTCTGACGGTCGTGGGTCAGACCTCAGTAGGGTTGGATCGACGATTGGCTCAATGAAGTGGAACCCTTGGCTGGAAAGAACGACACAGCGAGTGATGTTCGCCAAGACATGTCGAGCGAGAGCAGCTTTACTGTGTCCCTCTCCGAAGTGTCATAGGGCATCGATCTCCATGAGGTACTCGTCCCGGGAGAATGTTCCTCCTAAGACGCCCAGAGCCTTCTGTGGGTCGGTCTTAAACTCCGTGTATATGACGGTGCGCGTGCGAAATGTCCCCTTGGCCCGACTCACTGAGCTCTTCATAGTCAAAGTACCCATGGTGGACTTGGGCGTCGTGGATTGTCTCATTGTGTGGTTCCACTAACCCCATCTGGTGGTGGGTTGGGCGGCTGGTCCAGCTGTCTTGGGGTAGGTCAGTGGCACAGCTGTGGGCCTGTTGAAGACCGAATATGACCTCCCTAGGGATGTCGTTGGTGCATCTGGGTCCTCATAAGCTCTGCTCTGGAGGGTCTGTCCTCAACCTAGACCAATGCGCTCTTTGGCAGCCGTTGCCTCCGCGTCCAGGGCGCCAGGCCTGCGCCTGTCACGGCTACATTCCCGAGTGTTGTCCCAAGCGCCGGGCTCTGGCGTGTCATCCTGATGGGCTTTCTTCGGGCTGGCTTCCCACTCCTCACTACGCCTCTTCTTACTGGTGCTCCATCGGGGCTCTGTCTTGCCAGCCTCTGGCGACTGCGGCAGACTCGATGCTCTGAGTTCGACTGTCTCCTTGTCGCTGCTGGTGAGTACTATACTGGCCTGGCCCAACCCAGTCAGTTCGGTGTCCGTGCTTTCAATGACGTTTTCTGGAGTGGTGGAGTCTGCTCCCTCCTGGTCCTCTGGTGAGGATGTCGAGGAACTGCTGGAGTCACTCGCGCTGCCATCTCCCTCTCCCTCGGCATTTTCTCTGTCGTCTTCGGCAACGTTCTCACCGTCTCCCTCTTCTTCATCTCCGTCATCCTCAGGCTCGAAGATGTAAGGTGGCGTCGCGGGTTCAGGTCTGCCCTGCCGCCAGTCATAGACGGGGCTACCATTGATGAATCGGTCACTCCACCTACTGACCTTGTCTATTTCCACCTGGCGGTCTACCTCCAACAAGCTGGGGTAGTCGGGTCCCTTGTAGTCCGGCTTACACAGCGCCTTCCTGTCCCACTGGATTAGGGCGACAGGACGCAAATAACCCTCTGGCCTCGGATCATACTCGTTGAGTCGATGAACCTGCTTCAGGACCACCATGATCTCTGTATATTGCATGTGGAAGGTGTTGTAAGGCGGCTCCCTGACAGTTATCATCTGCTTCCGTACATCATCATAGACATTCTGTAGGTGGTCGTAAAGGCCGTCCTGTATCTGGTATGGGTCGACGTAACCGTCTAGTAATGTCCTTTGGGCCTGGAGAAGGTCACACTGTCATTTCTGACTGTAGGGGCAGTGAGGTCGTCGGGAGCGATGGGGGTGGGATGCCGTGCGTCTGCGACAAACATCCGTGCGACTCTGCACTCCTACGTCGAACGCGCACCATCCAAATGATGCCATGATTAAGAGGCGATGTCGTGAATGGGTGTTGACACTCCAAAAGTGTTTTAGGAGCCAGACATAGAAATGAATAATCATTTCTTTGCGGGCCCCGGGTAACGATACGTCATGAAGATAGGAGTATCGGTGCGCCAGTACCTCAAAGCATTGAAAGCAACCACACTGGGTGCTAATCAGGCCGACCAGACTGAAAATAAGGCGACATTACAAACATAATTAAACATTTATTACTACAACAGACTACCTTTACGACAACTTAGATGGAGAGCTGGGCTCTCCCCTAGACTTTTGTTGGCTATATGCCGAGGACACATGCACCCCCTCGTCGTGTTTAGCACATATGACAAACTGACTCACATCCCGTTGTTTTCAAGAAATGCCCCACTGGGAACGTTGACTGCCCACTGTCACGACATAGACCCGCTCACCGTCGCTCCTTCTCTCAAATACCAGGCGTTGTCCTCGACACGACAGGTCGTGGTTGCCATGTTGCATGGGTTCAGTGTTTTCGATGTTTCTTCTTTGGCTCCTGAGGCCAGAATGACGGTTGGCATAGAAACTGGCCCTTTTATAGACCTTTTTGTGTGACGTCACTTCCTGTTATGTGCCTGTTGCTGATTGGTTGACTCAGCACAGTGCTGCCACCTTACAGATGTTTTATTGATTTATCGTGCCCTCTTTCGGAAAGTTTTGGTACTTCAGTGCAGAAAGGTCACCAGACCTCATTTCTCTCCAGACCTTCGAAGAAGCTGGACGTGTTTCAACTCTCCTCCGATGAACTTTTATGTTTACGACAGGCGTTGTGCATCGTAAACGACGATCGGACCTTCTTAGAAGACTTAGTAGCCGGTGAGTATTCCCTATCTGTCGTTGTTTTCTTTTGTCTGTCATTACGACAGAACAGCCATCCTGTCATGTCACGCCGACTGGGGAGTACAGTGATCAACTAATTTTCTGAAACTGTCAGTTGAGGTAGTTCTGTCGCTCTTGACAGGGTGGTTGACTGTCGCGTGTAGACCTGTCCCAACAGGGTTAGGTTCGAATTTTGGTTATGGCAATGATGATTGTCGTATTCGACGGATGACCGAGGCATCCCTGTCATGCCGAGCACCATACCAGGAGGTGAGAATTGACCCATCTGTCGTGTTCGACAAGGTCCTCAACAGGATGTTTCGCCGATTCCCGTCGTGTCGAACTCCTTGTCAAAACCGATGAATGCCTAAACTGCCATGACTCCTCCGTTGTGACAGACGATGTTGAAGTTCAGTGGAGATGAGTTTGTCATGAGGCACTTACTCTGTCAAGAATACACTTGCTTAGGCTAGCCAATCTGCCCCCGTAAAGTAGGTCACAGCTCGTCACAACAGGGCTGTGTCCTAGTTCACGGCTTCATGGTTCTCCTTTCTGGAGCATGCTCTGGTTAAGTAGGTTGTGTCTGGTTCTTTGTTATCATTCTGTCAAAGTCAACATAAGTCACCTGCTGAAATTAATCTTCTCAGTGTTGCAGAAATGGCGACAGAAGAGCTCACAAGACAACTCTAAGTGGATACCTTAAAAAGCATTATCAAGGGATGACAGGACCCCATTTCTCGCAAGCAGTGCCCGATGCCCGAACAGACCATTACCTATGATGACTTGGAAGAATACCCCCTCACCATGCTGCAAAGTGCTTGGGAGATACAATGGAGTGAAGTTGATGCCCTATGCAGACCTCTCGGGGGCATCCCTGCTTTCGTCATGGAGCCGGCTGTCATGGAACAGGCCTGGGCCCAACGATACCCTGTAGGCTGCGCCCCAGTGGCACCATCGCCTGGCATTGACAAGCGGCCATGCGGTCGGGCCTTGTTCATAACATACAGCCCACGGGACATCCTGCCCCCCGTCATCCCGGGATACCACCAGGATGACGCCAGTTTCCCAAGAGACGAATATGTCTACTCAGCCACTGCCGTTTTCGTCCACCCATCACAAACCCTGGTGAGCCTGAGTACCACCATTCAGTTCATAACGTCAAAGGCCCAAGACGGGCCAGCCAAATCACGCAATGGGTGTGGCGCACTGGCCTCTGTCTGTGTCGACATCGACCCCTACTTCACAGACAGGGCCTTCCTCGTCCTGCCTCTCTATTCTGTCAAAAAGGGCAAACTGCCCATACTACATCTGGCGACACCCGCTTTACCACTGGACTGCTTCTGCTTCAGAGAGCTAAATGTTCGGGCTCCTGAGACAGGCCCTGCCATGGCATTCCTACTGCCCATCTTCAGTAAAAACCCCAGGTACCCCGTCCAGCACTCCCTGAGCACGACATTCCCAACTCTGACCTACTGGCCAAACAGTACATACTGCGCCTACTGGTTGAACCGGCCAACTATCCCCAGTGTCACTCGAGTTAAGGGATCCCGTCTGGAGGTGAAGGATAGGGTGTGCACTGTCGGACTGACAGAGTACAACCGCATTTGACTTCCCACCCCCAGTGACCAAAAACCGATGGAACCGGGGCGTCCCTACCAAAAACACACAGCCAGTGGCAGACCAAAGGACCCCACCAAGGATGCCCCCGATGACGGTAGTCCGTCGTCCGGGGAAGGGTCCAGTGATGATGATTCCTCCAGTGACTCTGACAATGACGACGATGATGCCCGAGGAGATTCCGATGCCGCCATCGCTGAGAACGGCGTGGCATCCCAGGACCTGGACAAAGCCAGGCCAGTCACCCTGCCCTCCTCGGACCTACACGACAAAGTTAGTATACTCGAAGACGGCAGCGTTCAGGACATGATGATCGACAGCAGTCCAAACGCGCCCCCAAACACTCCTGCCAGGCATTTGAATGACTCAGGAGTCAGATCCGGAACGGGTCCCGACTTGATGGAACTGGGACTGGGTTTGACCCCCCTAAGAGGCATCAGCGGTGATCTCGACAACGGCGGGGCTAGCCACACTCGGGGAGATGACAATAACAACAAAGTCAACCCCAACAAAATGGCAGTCAAGAATGCCAACGACGAGGGGAACGTTGCTCCTGGGGATGCCAGAGGTGACACCGGTGGCGATGCCAACGATGGCGCCAAGAACGTCCAGAGCGGCACTTCCCAAAAAGGCAACCGTGACCCCAGCCAGTTGAAAGATGACAAACACCATGATCCCAGACGGAATCCTTATGCCAATCCTCCATACCGACCCCCAGAGCCCTCGTCTGGAGGTAGCGACCCAGACTTCGAGGCTTATTGCGACAAGCTCAAACAGATTGCTACAGAACAGCTCGAGCATGCGGCCACTCTTGATTGCAAGTTCTACACCTCCGGTGCCCATCTGCTACAAAAGCTGAGGGACATGATGTTAAACACCGGTGGCATCGCCAGTGAGTTCGTTGAACAAATGGTGGACATTGCGACCACTTTCCTCCGACAAGCCCAGGCCGCCGAGGCAACCCTCATGTCTCGCGACCGTCCCGCCATACAACAGTGCCTGGAGTGGCTCTGAAGCCAACTGGCCACCATGATCAGAACTGCTGGAGAGCTAGACGACCAATACGAGGTATCGACACGAAATTTCGCTGATATCCTGGTGGATGTTGCCCTCAATATGGAAAATTTCATGGATGAGGCTGTAGACGCTGACTGCCATGACTTTATCGACCAGGGTATCAAAAAGCTGAAGGTGAATGCCCAGTGGACAGACATTGCCCCTTTTGTTCCCATGTTGGTCTTTATCGCCACGATGCACCGCACTCTGCGACAGAACTTCCGACTGAACGCATCTCGGATTCCCCTAGAACTGCAGCTGTCACCAGTCTTCAATAGCGCCCGAACCTGCCGCACCCAGATGCTCGCCCTACGATTCGTTTCATCCCGAGCCCTCGCTCTGGAGGAGTCCACATACCGCAACGACCAGGAGAACGACCGACAAGCCAACACCAACCTGAGGGGTCCACAAGCCATGAACCAGACACCTGGTCCATCTCCAACGGCAGCACCAGTCATTAAGAGCGACAAGGCCTATCCGGCCACAATGCCAAAAGCAATTCCAGGGGCCTCCAAACTGGATCCCCCCAAAGACAACCAAAGGTCCCGCGAGGTCCCCATGGACACCACTGAGATCGATGCGATCCCTCCCATCATGACACACGAACTCAGCAAGACGGACGCCTCCCAGGAGCCCACCTTAATGCTGTCGGATGACAAAGACGGGAAAGATGACAAGCTGTCCCCGAAGACAGTGAAGACTCCAGAGCCTAATCAAATGGTTCCCCACAGGGTGCCCAAGGAGCCAACCAAAGAGGGGACCCCAACCAAGCTGGCCAGAGTGGATCCATCCATCATTGAGCCCGGAACCTCCCAGCTGGACAACAAGTCCGATACATCGAAAAAACGAAAACACAAACATAAGAAACATAAGAAGCACACCGACGACAAAGTTTCCCCAGAGAAATGCGACACAGTCAAGGCTGACCCGCCAACATCTCCGGGCAATGCTTACAATGCGATGCACTCCCTGTTCAACATGGCTCAGTGCTCTCAGGAAGCATTGGGTGTTGATGACAGTAGTAGCGACGGGCCTCCTCCCAAGAAGACAAAGACGCCAAAGGGGATGCCTAGCAAACCCAAGGGCAGGGGAAAGAGCTCCCAGAAGAAGAAGAAGTCTGTGGCTGTCGTGGAGGACTCGGACGACTCCGAGCCCGCTCATTCCAAGGACACAGTCAATCCTGAAGTCCTGGTGAAGTGGCGGGTGGAGACTCACGAGTCAGTGTGGAAAGAAGACAGGAGAGCAGTGCTAACCTATCGCATGTCGAAGGGGATCGACACCACGAACCCCACCAGCTTCCAGGAAGACCACAGTCTATACGTGAAGATGGCACTGGATGAACACCCCGAACTAAACATCCATGAGGCTGGCACCTGGGAGACTGAGTTAGTAGAGGCCAAAGAGCGCCAGAAGCTGAAAGCCAAGACCCACCTCACGAACCTCTGTCAGGCCCACTCAAAAGCTCTCGTCAAGCCGACTGGCAGTGGCGATGCCACAGATCTCATCCCGAAGTACTTCGTCGAGGTCTACGTGAAGCCGGGGGAACCTGATTCCCTTATCACTCATGAGAGTTCAAACAGGTGGGGCCGCGACTATTTCCTAGGTCTCTACCTGTTGTTCAATCTGTCGTCTGTCTCGCACCAGGCCCCACACAATTATGGCTTCTGCCCCTTTTGTCTTCATTCAAGCCAGAACAATCAATCCCTGAATAACCACATCAGGGTGCACTTGCACCTCGGACCTGTTTCCAAAAACGGAAAAGCCGTAAGGGTGACGACGTTCGTCGCCCCGGCCCAGATGTCGATTTAGGTGTCTTGCCACTGGCAAACTACTTTCCCCCACTGGGAGGATTTGTAGTGTCGACGGAACCTCGGGGTCACACAGGATTCTGTCACGAAACTATTCCTGTACTGTTATTGCAGATTTATTTTAGATCTGATTTACTTGTTGAGTCATCTGTTGAGACGACAGTTATTCCAGTTATTAGTGAGTTATTGTAGGTTTTAGCTGGACGGGATTATTCTGTCACAACCGTTTATTTTAATCATTGTTTACTCAAGTATATTTTTAGACGAGTGTATTTCAATAAGCTTTAGCCGACAAGGAACTTATTTTTATAAAGAATTGACACATTATTTCCGTCGGACGACATTCATCATGACGCCAGTGCCTTATGTGTTCGATGAAATGTATTATTGTATGCCAGTCGTATGCTATCATGCCAAAGAGATTTGTTAATTCCGTCGAATAAACGCATTTACACTTTGTACATTCGTCTTATTCTGTTTCAAATGTCGACACCAGAAGTGTCTACCATTTGCGTCGTGGCTTAGCCACTGGGATGTCGGTGCATCCTCACCGAATGTAGTAAGGGGGAATGGGAGGGTCTTCCGCCTTCCATCAGTCGTGGGTCACGGGACCTCTTCCACCATTCTTGTCAAGTAGTATGGGTCACTCACCGATGAACCCCTCCCCCTGTTTAAAGAGGCACGCCCTCGTGCTGGCGTGTACATGGCATAAGGAGAGAGAAAATAAAACGTAAAAATTGAGACCCTGACTGTCTGTTGATCCTTTGTTTTCGATTCTTCTGTCTCCCTCAGAGATCTGTCGTACCTGACAGGTGGCCCTTCTTGTCTCAACACATTGCCTAAAGGGGTGCATCGAGACAGAGTCACCTGTCGCTTCCGACAGATGACCCAACCCATTTCCCCCTCTGGAATGAGAAGGCTTGGCAATACCTGGTGTGTTCCTGTTCAAGATGGAGCATCCTCCAAGTGAACAGCGTCACCATCGCAGGTAAAGTTGGTTCCCTCCCCTGTCTCATTCTGTTGGCCAACTCCTTCTGTCGGCGGCGTCTCCGTGGACGTCGCAAGAGCAACTGGCTCTGTCTTCGGTTCTGAAGCTTCTAGTGTCGGCTGGAAACTGGCCAGGTTCAAGCCAGTCCCGTAAAGGACCACTCGTAGGGCACTCTACATCTCTTCTCACCCTCAGGTAGGGGCTCCAGTCCTGACAAGGAGG
>JBCAUG010012249.1:0-11072 GCA_038406175.1 Haplosyllis leylae
GGCCAGCCGGGGGGATTCAAGGGGGAGACCCCTTCCCCTTCCCCCTACCCCCCCCCCCCCCAACCACCACGGGAATTTTTTTTTGAATTTTTTTTGAAATTTTTGAAAGTAGAAGGCGCCACTCATACCACCCATACCAATCATATCACTAGCGGATCCATACCATCCATACCAGTGGTATCTCGGAGGTAAGGGAGGGGGCCCAGGCCCCTGGGCCCCCCTCCTGGATCTGCTAGTGGTATGATTGGTATGGATTGATTTTGACTTTTTTTTTTGAAATTTTTAAAAAAAAATTTTGTGGGGGGGGGGGCATAAGTCCCCTGGGATAGGTTTGCTACGCAGCGGGCGGTATGCCTCTTGCATTCACGCAGGAGGACTTTCCTGTGGTCAATAAATTTACATGCTCTTGGCTCGTTGTAGTTTACTGTATTTGTTATGCAAAATCATTAAACCTTACGTTACGGTGCTTTTGTAATCCGTAATTTAACGGCAGATAGATCTATTTTGAAAAAGACTCCAATGTTTGTGACTTACCTATGGACTTTATGCCGCATCTGGACAGTTTTAGCGTCGCAAGTTTGACACCAGGATACAATACTTGAAAGTCGGTCTTCCTGAGCCTCGGAAACTGGTTGTTGCTTAAGTTGATGAGAACAAGTTGCTTGGTATTGTTGAAACCAGGTGGAAATTTGGCGGATGTGAGTCTAAACAACCAAGAAATACAAGTAATGCAAGGTAGTACAGTAAACGATTACCTTAAATAAGGGACGGACAAAACACGAGAAGGAAACCCCCATTCTCCCTCAATGTAAGGCTATAAATAACTAAGCACCGACTAATGGCAGCTTACAAGTAACAACCCACAATTATATAATGACCAATAACAATAAAGCATAGAGGGTATTTAGCGGTAAGCAGAGCCACATAACAGGGTTCCCTTGAGGCAACTCGCTCAAAAGTGTTTTCAAGACTTATTCTCCATTAGTTGTCATGCTCAAATAAACTGAACGCCGTTGAATTAAACTATGAAGGACAAGATTTCAAAACTAACTTGTTGGTATCCAGGTTTAATCTCCGAAGTTGTGGGGCGTATCCGACATCGGGAATAGACACGAGAAGATTCTGACTCAGATACAGGTTTTCTAGCAATACCAGTCCCTTGAACACCTGAAACAGAGCGCTGGAAATACTAGATCCGCCACTATTTTGAATGACAGTAACCGTGGTTTACGGACGTTTTAGTGTCATCAA
The DNA here is from genome assembly GCA_038406175.1 of Haplosyllis leylae. Classification (NCBI taxonomy): domain Eukaryota; kingdom Metazoa; phylum Annelida; class Polychaeta; order Phyllodocida; family Syllidae; genus Haplosyllis; species Haplosyllis leylae. The sequence goes on from JBCAUG010012249.1 coordinate 1,252, forward strand.
AAATTGGTAAGTTTAAGAGTTCTTTTCTAATTTTATTAAAATTGAGATAATATGTTTGTTGAGAATGATAATTTATAGTGGCGGGTTTGGAATTTCCCAGAGGGAAGCGACAATCCCGAAGGGGGCGCCAACCCCGGAGGGCCATTTACATACTATTTGACTAATATTTCCCGAAAACTGCATGAAAATGAAGAAATTTTGGTCCAGAAGGGGGGGGGTCCCTCGCGCCCCCTAGATCCGCCAATGATTTACTAATGAAGTTAACATCAAATATAAAGCCGACAATGAGTGCAGCATGTGACATCTACATGCTATTTACTTTTCACAATGCACTCACAAATGTTTCTTCCCGTCTGCCTGACGTTATTTCATTCTACCAACCAAATGTTAATTAATTTCATATTCTGCAGTAGGAATTTATTCTCCTTGGGAATGCACTTTTAAATGTATCATGAGATACATTTTGAGGGATAAGAAAACAGACAAAAATCTCTCTCTGCATCGCCTGATCCGGGGGGATGGGGGTGAGGGTGCTAGGGACTCGCCCCCCGGGTCAATTTTTCTTTCATTTCATTTTCCATAAACAATCCACCATAACAAGAAAGTGCTCCTGCGTGATCACAAGAAGCGTATTGTTCGTGGGTATCCCCTGTCGTGCTTGGTGGGGGGGGGGGGGGTATACCCTCTGTCTTAGGGGGTACTCCCTTTCAGTTACAGGCCTGACTAGTGTACCCTCCAGGAGGGGAAATTTTATTGAAAATGAAACTAAAATCTTAAAAGAAGATTTCGTCACCCACCCACCCACGCCCAACCGCCGTCCCCTCTCCCCTGTACTGGCGCCGACCAATACAAATGATGTACAGTGTATAGCTTTGGCATTGGAACCTGCTGATTTCCAGCCAAGCTTTTACGTGATTTACAGGAAAAGAATCCATTAATTACATAACTTCATAAGCCTCAGAAGTAGTACAAAGTCACACATACCTCTTTGTTGATACTGACAAGCTTGTTGTGGGTTAGATAAAGGGTCTTCAATCCAGTGATTCCGTTGAATCCCTGATCCTCGATCTTTATCAGATCATTTCCTTTCAAGCTCAATGTGAAGATATTCACATACTTAATGAAGGAATTGTTCTTTATTGTTGTAATGGCGTCATAACTGTAAACATTATGGAAAGAAATTCTGAATCTTTCTGAAGAACCTACGTACACAACGTAAGGGGAAAGCTTGATTACAGATTACAGTTTACTGTATTGGTCAATGACATAGGTTTTGAAAAAATAATGTGACTTCATGAGTAGAGCAGATATACCCCAATACAACTGAGTTATTATGCAGAAAAAAAACCCCAGATGCCGTCACCTTCTGATCATTTTCCACAATGTCCTTTGGTGGATAGAATTCTTAAATCGAATTATACCAGAATAAGCATAACTAAATTAACTTTCGCTTTTCTTTTCATGCAAAAAGAAATGGCTATTTGCTTCAGTTCAATTGATTTTAAACTGAAAACTCGGATTGCCCGAGCATCTTTGTTAATTTCAAAAAAGAGTAAAAATATTTATCCATGAAATAAAAATTGAATTCAATTTTGTTTCTGTAAGCAAGAAAATCTTTTTGTATTTTGTTCAAAGTTGGAAAAAATGTTGGCACCTGAGGTAGAGAGCTTCCACGACGATTGGTATACCCTCGGGTACATCCGTTATTGTGCTCTGGTACATGCATTTGACGACCAAATTCTTGTCCGTGCATCGGCAGAGAGATGGGCATTTCTCCGAATGAGCTGTTGCTGCCGGAGTAAACAGGGCCAACAGTGCCAAAAAACACGCCACCAACGGAGTTTCCATGTTGTCGGTCTGCCTTGGAAAATTTCATATCACGTCATAAATAGAACATTTGTGTGTTGAAAACTGAAGAAAATTATGGGAAAGATTATATATTTGTCAGACAGCTTTGAACGGAAATCGTGAGACTCATTTCTTTCTGGATTTGAAAGGAATTTCTCACAAGGAGCGTCTTTATTTTATCACTAAGCATAAAAAACTATTTAATTGAACAAACGGTAAAATAAAGGAAAATACTTTTCATTGTATATTTAATATAATAAACTTGTTTATCCAGAAATTGGTAACGCTAACTTTGTGTCCATTGTAAACGCATCGAGCCCTAAGAAAGTGAGTGCATTGTGCAGTTTTTATTGTTCTCGTATCGAAGTCTACACAGAAGGTATTTCTGCACATGGTTCAAAAAATCAATTACGGTAGGTTTCAAACGAAAAAAGAAGTACATATGGCCACAAGCAGACAGTATTCATCACATCTGTTTTTGTTATTGACAAAAAAAAAACTCGTTACACCTAATTACGTGGCAGCTCCACTTATAACTGTAATTGCCGGAGACAAAATAGGACACTGTCATAATGTGATGATCCAAAACTGAACACTATATATTATTTTAAAGGCTCATTTTGAAGATATGGATACTTGAAACATTTATTCAATACCCAATTTAAACATTTTGATTCAAAATTTTTAAAATATGTCTGATAAGATTTTTAAGGAAAGAGACTTCTCTTCTAAATATCCCATTACATTCAACATCTCTCTATTTGTTGTAGACAGCAGTACAAAATTGTGAGGAATATCAAATTACAGAAAGAGAAAAGGATAAAATAGTCTCAAAATGTGGCACGTCTTCATTTTAATCAAAATCTTTGTTTCAATTTTTTTTGTTTTTATTAGTATTTTTTATCTGAAAAATGAACGTTATGTAATAAGTCTCAGCATCAATTCATCGAATAGATATAACCACAAGATTACATTGTTTTGCCTTTTGGAAATAGATGTATTAAAGGAATGAATGAATCACTCACCTGATGAATGTTCTGAATGAATCAACCACCTAGAGCGCGATGCTGTCCCGCTCTACCGGTTATGGCTATCTCGCATTTGCCTGTTTTTTCCGGAGCAAAGTCCCAAATTGAAAGTCCAAAGCGAGATAGCAGATCTTTTAAATGTGCCAGACTAGCAATTGCGCAGGTATTTCCCAGTGATCTAAATATAGATCACTTTCCGAAATCAACCATCGTGTTCGCAAAACCATGCAAGGGACGCAAAGCATCATCGCCTTTTTATGTGGGCGAAACGTTTTTATGTTGCCGAGAGATTCTTTGTTCATTATGATTTATAAGTCACAAGTTGTCTGCACTTGTTTCTAACATAAAAAACTGGAAAATTCCCATATTTCCACACTAGCAATATCACAGAAATATAAGTTTCATCCTTGATGGGTATTTTTATATTTTTCTTGGTGGTAGATCCAGGGGGGGCATTTCTAATGCCAGGCGCGCACATGTATTTTCAATCAGGTCCGAATTTTCCAAGAGCAAATGGAAAAAAAACGTTGCTGCTCAAAAAGAAAAAAATATCTCAACAGTCATAGATCTGTAAAGCCGAATGGGTCAATATAGTCCCTTACCTGGGACCAGTGTGCAACCAATTGTCGGTCGCTTTTGGACTTTTGAAGAGATCACCTTTGGGGTTCACGGCCTGTGCAGTGTCTGAGTATTAGTTGTTGTTAATTGTATTAATTGCTCCACCTATTCCAGTAAGTATTGCACATGCATAACCATCCATTTGAAAATGTACAATTATCCTTTCAGGTCTTCACTCAAAAAGAGATAAAAATGACTTCGATTTCTGAGTACATTTTTGTCTTTTCCGACTGGACCTGCAAGTGGAAAAGTCAAAAGTACTGCAAAACTGTTTATCAGTGATCTTTTCATAAAAAGAGATGGATTATTATTTATGGATCTCCTTTGAGGTTTTTCCTTTTGAACATCTAATAATACGGCGGATGATAAAAATAAGACAACATGGTAAATCAGTGCAGCCATGGTTTTTGTTTTTGCAATATGGAGCTACGTTTTGCCAGCTTGGCATTATGTGGAGAGAAAGTTTGTGTGCATAATTTAGTGGCGGATCCAGGATTTCCCAGACGGGGGGCGCCAACATCCAAGGTGGGGGTGCCAACCTATTATTTGGCCAAATTTTTTCCGAAAACTGCCTGAAAATGAAAGAACTTGGACCCAAACGGGGGCCGCGCGTCCCTGGCGCCCCCTTCCATGACTGGTATTTCTTTCTTTCGTATAATTCAAAGTCTCTTCATAAAAACCATAACAATGCATGGGACAATAACACTGATTGGCAAGACGTTTGAATATCTTCCGTTCTGTTAGAAAGAAGATGGTGTTAACTGTATTCCGAAAAACTCAGCGAAAAGTGTTGTCTACACGAGATTTTGTTTACATCAAGAAGTGGTAGATCTAGATGACATGATTGCCGTCTGGATAAAATACTAAAGCTACTATCAGTGGGTTCTACGCAATATTATTATGTGTGGAAATTTTTTTTTTTTATAAAAAACAACCAACGGATATTGTCACACAAGAAGAAAAACATTAAGATAAACTACATGTTGAGAACTCTATTTAATCTTTTAAATCCCACAATGGGAACACATCTCTAATGTTATCTGTGATATCTCCATACGTACCGGTAGTTCACAAACAAAGGATAAAACGACAAGTCACGGGATGAAGTTTTTGGCGGGATTTTTCTGATCACGTGAATCTTCCCACTCACTCACTGTTTACGGTCTCGTTCCTTCACTTTTTAACAGATTTTCCATTTGCTGAGATTGCGTTATCGGAGGTTACAATGTCAGAAAGTGCACCATTACCGACCCCGTACGTAGTACGAGGGAAGGTAATATTTTCACTTTGTCTGTCTGTCCACCGGGGGGGGGGGGTTCCCAGATCATACATACAGCCAGTAGGGTCTGGCCTGGGGGGGGTACTCAGGCCCACAGAAGGGGGTTACTCAGGCACACAGCCGGAGTGGGGGTGTACCCGAGTCGAGTCCAGCTGGGGGTTGGGGGTGGTGGGGTACCAGAGTCAGGTCCAGCAGGGGAGGGTACCTGAGCCAGAGTCAGCCAGGAGGTACCCAAGCCAGGTATGGCCAGGGGAAAAGGCTACTCAGGGTACACCCCAGCTGGGGTACCCCCCTGGCTGGGATACCCCTTAGCTGGGGTACCCCCCCGGGATAGGACAGCAGAGTGAGCACTTGCTACGCGGCGGTCAGTATGCCTCTTGCGTTCACGCAGGAGGACTTTCTTGTTATCAAAAAAGATTTGAACGATTTTATCATGTCTGTGAAGAAAGAGGTATTGGTGCAGCGATGAAGTATGGTAGTTGTAAATTTGAAAGCTTTAATTTTGGGCACAAAAACTCAATTCTTTAAAACCGATTTTGTCAAGAAGCGCAAATTACAAATGATATATTGAAAACGGGTGATTTGTTTTTGATGCGGGAGACATATCACCCTATTTGGGGGATTTCTCACCAAATATACATTGTTATCACTATTTTGTTTCAGAAATTTTTTGGAAATATTACATCTTACGAGTGAATATGTCAATATTCGAAAACACAGTCACTTTTTTATTCAAGTTGATTTGGACGGGTCAGGAAACAGCTTTTCTAAGACAAGCGAAAACTGTCGTGAGAAAAGTCATGCAACATGTCATCTTGAATGATATTGTATGTTTCGTGTCAATTTAAGATTCCCTGATTTAATCTGCCTCAGCGTTTTATTCCATCATAATTTACAAATTATGAACGTCACAAGATAAACGCTACACATAAAGATGATACGAGACTATCCTGTGGGCTTTTCAGAAAGCGATGTCTCAACCACAGGAATCTATCGCATTGTTTAAAAATAAAATGTGGTAGCAAGGATTGGTACGTAGAGAGTGTAATACACGTATTACAGTGTACGGTCATTGATCTCAGCATTTTCTTGATTACGGAAGGAAGTAAAGTATTTTGTATTGATTCAATTTTATTTCAGTCAGCAAGAATTGGTTCCTGTAGTAGCGGAAATGAAAGGAGGAAGAAACTTGAGCCATCCGCTATCACCTTTTTGCTGGGATTGGTTTCCCACACAGAAAGTTGTCAATGTTATTCCTCCATGTTCACGTGGAGTGAAAAATTTGTTATCACAAAACAAAAAACGTTTAAGAGTTCTCTGGAAATCTTAAGCATTCGTTTCAAAAGCCTTTTGTGCCTGACCATACAACGGATTATCAAAATGGCCAGTAGGTGGCTCCACTTCTTCATCCATTCGCTCCTTGTTGATCGGACACAAGCGCCATCTGAAATAGAAAATCAGAAACCCAGCCACAGCGCCACCAATGACGAGTATGATGGTAGGAACCACAATGGCGACAACTTTTCCTGGAGATTTGCCCTCCTGTTGTTGGAGTGACTTCGCTGGTTTTCCTGAAATCATTTGTGAAGTCTTGTGAATTTCTCTTGTGACCAGAAAAAATTCCATTCGCCATGCTTAATGGTTAAATAACATTGTACCTTACTGTCTTTTTACCTGTGGATTTTGTTGGCGTTTGTATCGTTTTATACTTTTCTTCCATTGTTGTGATTCTAGTGGGAGAGACTACAAACAAAACAACAGTTTGTAGATTTAAAATGAATTGATGAATTAATAAATTAAAGACACTATTACATTTCATTTCATTTAGCTTTCCACGAAGGCCAGTCCCGTCCCCAAGACTACTGCTAACGGGGACAACGGATAAACATTTTTACCGCCTGCACCCGAAGGTTGCGGGAAAGGTCATGTTTTACAGGTTTTTGGTCTGTTAACATGGGGGGGGGGTACTGCTTGGTCTCTGGTCGCATGTCCAGGATGTGTATCTCTTAACATGTGAAGATGCAAATGGAAAGATGAAAATGTGCGATCATGATCAAAGAACCTAAATATATTGAAACCTGAGATGGATGATCGCGTGGAGGTTCTAGTTGTCGTCGTTGTTGTCGTTAAGGTTGACGTTGAAATCGTTGTCGGGATCGCTGAAAGTATGGTAATTGTGCCCCAGAATAATATCACACCAACCAAATGGTAGATTTCTATAAATTCCACACTGAAGAGATTATAATATTGCTTGAAATATTTTTAATTTTGTGCAAAATTTCTAGCGAGACCATTTCATTTGTGTTTCTGTTTTACTTGAGGTAGAGGTTGAGATTTCTGGCTGAGGTCGGCGAAAAAAACATACATTCATTCATAACATTCCGAAAACATACTCGATTTGACTGTAGAATGTTTTCATTGCCCGGGTGAAAACATATTAGACAGTCTATTCGAGTATGTTTTAAAAACATAAATATTTACAAGCAGTGGAAAACATACTCGATTTGACTGTCTAATATGTTTTAGGGACGAACCTCTGCCAGAAATCTCAACCTCAACCTCTACTATAGAGGATCCACTTTGACTTGGATCTATTGGTTTTGATTCTCACCACAGGGAACCACATTACAGTATTCCCAGACTGTATCTGGATCAGTTGTAAAACACCACGGGGAATCACGGCTGCCATCCGGGTTTCGGCAATTGTTGGCAACCTGGAAAATAGATTACAGTAATTGTTAATGGTGTGGAGTAAATTGATATATGTTTGTTTCGGCATTTAAGGTTTGGGCAAAAAATAGACATTTTCAAAATTGAAATAAACTTAATCGTAGTGAGGGTTGGGGTACACGCTGTCCTGTTAGGGCGTAGAATTGGTTTGTAAGTATGAAAATGCTGACTTTAATTCATCCACACCTCTTGTTGTCTTCGATCAGGAAATAAACTGATGTTGTTGAAGTTGTGAGAATGAGGAGTTTGTGTGAACCAGTCCTGACACTGTTTACCAGATCTTGTCACAGAAATTGTTCCCCGAAATCTAGTTCCTTTTTCTGTTTGTTTGCAATCTATGAAAAAGCAATGTTGTGTGAAAAATATTACGGGGACAATTTTCTTGAGGCGGTGGCGAGATGGAACTGAATTTGAAAAACCCCGGGATATGGGTTTTCGCAGCCTGCAGGTCCTACTTCCAAAAACCCATAGTTGGTACCAATTAAAGTGGTTTGCCTAATCAATTTTGTTAGAACCAAGCACTAGAATCTCAAAATAAGAAAAAATTTAAATGAATGATATTTACTACAGTAGGGAACATCGCAGTGATCCCATCGGATCCTCTCAATGGTCGTGTAGCACCACAGACCTGCAACAATAGACAAGGCAAATTGTTATAAATAAGAATCACACATTTACATGAACTTCAGAGGTTGAATGATGAGTTAAGATAACATAATGGAAGCAGAGAGAAAAGCCAATTTAAGAAATTTTATTTTATTTCTGTTAAAGAAGTAGCTGTAAGTTTTGGTTTCAGGAGCCCAAACCTCATGAAGCAAACGTAATTACAAAGAGGGGTTGCGACCTCCTACACTGGGGTGCGAATCCTAGTTTTTAAAAACATTCATGGAGAACCTTTGAAATTAAGGAACATTTTGCCGGTGAGGCGTTTTCTTGGACCACTGGACACTGGACAAGTTAATAACAAGAAAGTCCTCCTGCGTGAACGCAAGAGGCATACCACCCGCCACATAGTTATGTCCCCCAAAGAAATTTAAAGAAAAAAAATTTTAAAAAAATACAAAATTGAAAAAAAAAATTTTGAAAAAAAAAATTTGAAGGAAAGAAAATTTGAAAAAAAAATTTGAAAAATTTGGAACCCCCTGGGTACCCTTCCCCCTGGGGAACCCCCACCACCCCCCCCCCCCCCGCCTGTGAACGGACATACACCTGTGAAAACATTACCTTCCCCATTCCTTCGGAATGCGGGCGGTAATGATACCTTCTCCCCAGTTCAAGTCTGGATTCCTACAGTAATTTTCAGCCAGAGTGATGTTCCCATCAGTGTACATAATATCTCGTCTGAAATTGACAATTGCTCATTAGTCTCCGCGAGGAAACTACTGTCAGGCAAACGCTGGTTCAGGTGCAGGACAAAATGACTGTAGGATGAAAAGTTGTCAAATCACCCTTAATTCCTTTTTTTATTGGGGCGGGGGGTTGTTCTTTGGGACGTGACATCTAGTTACAATTTGGGGGGGGGCGGGCTTCTGGAGATCTGCCAAAGAACCCCCTTCAATCATAAAAGGAGAACTTTAGGAAATGTCCTGAAGAACCCCCTCCCCCCTCCCGCCCCATCACAAAAGGAAAATGTCCATACTGAAACTTGCTTAAAAGGTCAAGGTCATCCAGAAGAAACTGGTCAAGGTTACATAATATCAAGGTTAAATGAAAAGAAATTATTGGTGGCTCGTTAGAGTCACCTTATTGGTTGAGTCAATAGCCCCTTAACATCTTGGGGAGATGTTAAGAACCTTTGGCAGTTTTATGATAAACAGGCCTACTTTAACCTGCATTCATTGGCTGGAATTTGTTTACACAGAATACTGCCATGACGTCATTTTGGGTGTCATTTAACAACGTCATCAGACACCATTTGAACTTTGTTCATGACGTCATATCTTTATTATCTATCTTAAACTATGCAGTGGTTGTTTGTAAACAACCATCTTTGTTTCATAAGTTAAATCAAAATTAGCGGAACCGTACTTGTAGTGGTGTGCATGTGGGGTATTCCTGTCCCAGCGTTGACATGTGAAACCCCGACGGGTATGAGTGAGTACACCCGTGTACTTGTACCCTCCCTGAACCAATCTGCATTCTGGAAATACACATTATTGGGTTATTTGTATTTACAATAGGTCAATATTGGAGTTCTCTTCGATTGGAGAATTCTATCCACCAGAGGACATTATGGACAACGACCAGAAGGTGATGGCATCTGGTTTTCTTTTTCTGCATAATAACTCAGTTGTATTGGGGTATATCTGCTCTATTCA
>JBCAUG010012260.1:0-11072 GCA_038406175.1 Haplosyllis leylae
GATCTGTAACCGACTGATATCGTAACCCTGCATGTCCTCCTCTCCTACAAAACGTAAATAAAACCTTGCAAGTAACGGTCGAGGAGATGTTCGGATTTCAGTGTCTGTCACTGTGTTCGTCAAAGTTTAACATAGTGCCAATAGTAGCGGTGACCTTCTAAGAAGAATGGGTCGAGAATGCATTTGAAGGAACTACTACATTGTGGTCACTAATTTGTTGTCACAGTAACTGACCTGCTCCCTCTTCGTCATAGAAGACCACATTTTCTCTAATATCGTCCGCTGCGTCCACTTCCAGAAGATTCTTGTCCTTCCTGCGTCGACTGATCAATAGGAAGACCAGGATCAACACTGAAATAAAAAGATTGCAACCTTAGTGTTAAAAAATTATCGCACTTTGGTTCATCTGTGTTGCTACATCTGCTCGACTATTGACTCCGTGGAGTACAGTAAAAATTCCGACTCTCTGGTCTCCTTGTCGGCGGATTTTCTGCTTACATTCTAACAATTTCCTTCTTATCAAGCCACTTCTTTGTTCACAGCCACTTTTTAATGAACCCGATGATGGCCTTTGAAGTCTTAACACAGAAAACTTTGTTTTGCAGGGCCACTTCGCAACATTTTCAAGCAATCTCACTGTTTCTACTTCTTTATTTTTTGCCAAGTGCCCCTTCATCGTAAAGTTACCTGACTTTTACGAAACTTCAAACTGGTCTTTCAAAGAAGGTTCCACTGTACTTACACGGTAAATGAGTAAGCAGACTATTAATGAGCGTGCAGACCGAAAAATTACAGTTTTGCTGAAGATTTCACTACTTCAAAGATAAAGAATTGGATATTATATTTTTACGGGAGTCTCATAGTAATTCAACTAATCCGAAAATATGGCAATCTGAATGGTCAACTGACCGAACACTTTCCTCTGGCACATCATATGTCGGGAGGGATGAGGTTGCTATATTGTATAAACCAATTCAAGTCAAAAATAATTTCCACTAAGGTTAACCATGAGGGGCGGTACTGTATTAATGTCATTTGACTGTGTGAAACAAGTACACAAGTAACATTATGTAGCATTAATGCTCCACATGAAGATTCACCTACATTCTTCAAAAGGGTCTTTGGTGCAGTAGCTAAAATTAGCATTGAAAATATTATAATTGGTGGTGACTTTAACTTGGTACTCGATACCAAGTTAGACAGATTGAATAGTGAAAGCAATAATCATACTGCTGCTACATACATCCATACAGCTGTGGAAGCGATGCAGCTAGGCGATGTATGGTGTGAACGAAGTGGTGATCAATACAGATACATGTGTACTTGGTTCCGTAAAAAGTTATCTGGTTCAACATCAAGAATAGACTTTTTGTTAACTAATTATGGACTAGCTGGCAAGATTACAGATGTATCTATCACTGCATTACATTTTATTGAAACACAAATGGAAGATGAGTTGTTAAATCAGATGATACTTGCTAATTAAAATCAATAATGAAATGCACTCTGTCAGAAGGTGAAGATTTAATCCAGATAGAGGATTTGTTACACGATCAAAATAATTTTTATTTCACTAGAACAAGTAAAAATGTGCAAAAAATGTAAGCGGAATTGGATAAATTCATCAGTATAATCAAAGCAATTCCACAGTATTTGAAAACACTGATAAAAAGCAATGTGGATGTTAATGAGCCAATACCCTTAAAGTACATTGATATAGTCAAATGGCAAAAAGTGTGCACTTATGTTTACAATTATAAAATTGACATACTTTTGTATACAGATAATTATAAGTATTGGGAAAATATGGCAACAATTAAGTGACATTCACTTTAGATATGAGCTTAATTATAAGTCTTTTGCACATATTTATAAAATAGTCAAACTACAGAATTTTCAATATCAATTCTTGTACAACAAAATGTTTACAAACAATATATTTTTTACTGGGGCAAAGTTGAATCAGCCAAATGCCAATGGTGCCATCACCTTAAGCAAACTGTACAGCATTTACTTTGGGGATGTACAATAGTTAAACCAATTTGGTCATTTGTTGTTAAAAGCATAGTTAAATTTCACCAGGAAATCACTATTTCAAACTGATTTTGAACAAAATGGTCAACAGAAGATCTGAAAATGTAGAAAGCTTTATTGTATTAATAGTGAAGTACTTGATATTTCAAAGTAAATGTTTGGGCATCAGACCTGTAAAAGGAGAACTTCAGTTCTATTACCAATTTGAAAATGATAACACACCCAAGGAGAAGAAAAAGGAAAAACTGTACAGATGCCGGAAACCAGTGTTACTAAACAATATTTGTTTGATAATATTTTTTAAATGCTCTTTGGGTGATAAAAATGCTCTTTGGTTAATTATCAGTGTTTTAGTGCCAGTATAACAATCTTGTTAACGTATACGTCAGGCACTGTAAACTTTCCGCAATGAACGTAGAGTTCTTTTCTTCAAATGAAATTTTTTTTTACTGTAGATCAATTACTTACACAGAAGAATGAGCATGCAGACGACGATAGCGATGATGGCGCCAGGGGTGAGGGCGGTGGCGCCAACGACAGGCGCGGCGCCCACGTCACAGCGCTCCCCGGTCCACCCCTCGTCGCAGCGGCAGCGGAACCGCCCATTGTACATGTAGCACGTCCCGTGGGGTCCGCACTGGTCGATCGAACAGTCTATGATTGGTACGCACACTTCATCAGTATCCACCGGCATGTAACCCGGCTTGCACCTGTGAGTACACAAGTAGATTAAATTTAGAAAAATGCGAATGTGACAAATGTTAAAACTTTCAACAAGGAGTTTAAATAACTGGAATATTCAGAGGCTGATTTATCAACGCTTATTTTTTCTGGTAGAAAAGTTTTTTACTGAGCCACTGTACTTTAAGTTCACTTCATCTTTTACGACCACATTTTCATAGTAATTGATTGTTTGTGTGGCATGTGGTCTCACCATACAGTGATTCGGTAAGAAATGCTTTGTCGCTTGGAAAAGTATGTGGGGCATTGCCGGCTGTTAAGTGGTAGACAGGGGTGAATCCAAGAAGCATATCTTACAGGCAGTGAGATCCACCCGGACAGGGGAATAAAAATCAGTGGTCCAATCAAAATGCCAAATATTTTCCACAAGAAAGTCCTCCCTGCGTTACCACAAGAGGCGGTATATACCACCTACAGCATAGCGACTACACCTTGTCCTGTCCGGGGGAGGAGGCGAAGGGGGGGGGGGGTACCCCCATTCTGTCCTGGGAGTATCCCCTATCTTGTCTGGGGGGAGTACCTCCTATCCAGGGATGAGGGCCCTGCTCCTGTCTAGTGGACCCTCCTGGACAGAACCAGGGACAGGACTAGGGGGTCTCCTTCCTCTGTGGACAGACAAACTGAAAACATAACCCCCCCCCCCCCCGTATTACGTATGCGGGCGACAAAAACAAGTTCGTGTAACGTAAACAAACGTACTGGCAGATGGCGAGCCTCCATACGTCGCGGCAGACGAGCGGGTCGGGGCAGGCGGGCGCGGTTGGACCGGCGCAGATCGCGGGGTCGGCGCACCCCTCCGCCGTGTCCTGCTCCTCCAGCAGCTCGGCCGCCTCAGACTCGTCGTTCTCTCCTTCTCGCATCGGGAACCACTCATCGTTGTACCGCAGGTCGTTCAGACAACCTGTGCAGGAAATAAAAACCGACACATTACTCTCGGCTTCCTTCTTCACGAGATCAGCATGGAAGTCTGTTCACACGTAACGAAATATATCCCATCACCGAAATTCGCCCCGAAATTATTTTCTGTTGGAAAATAGAATTTCGGGGTTCTACTCCCATTCTCCCCGTCAAAGTCACTGTCACCACTGACACAATGTTAAAACTTTAACAGGTCATCTATCGGGCTGTGACTTATCGGTGCATGTGAACAGAGCTTATATATAGAGGAAATGGTCCTGGTCCCTAAGTCGTTTCCAATGGCAAAAGGGGAAGTGATAGCAATGATCTAAGAAATTTCTCGTTATCACGTTCGTTCTCAATCAGTGCAAATTTAGCCTTACAGTTTCTTTGCATTTAAAAGCTACATTTTTAGTCTTCTTTAATAATTCTATTTCAAAAGCGTGGAGAACAGTGATCAAAGATACGAACTTAGGGTGTGTTTACACTGCCTGACACCTAAACTGATACCGAAACCGATGAAATGATTAAAAAGAGCATATGGCATCAGTGGCAGAGTCTCTGTGCGGTGTGAACACCTTCATACAATTCTATGCAAGCGATTTCAGTTGGTCTTGGTATATATCTCGGTATCAGTCTTGTTTTCGCACAGTGTGAACGCACCATAAGAGGGAATCGGCAGATAACAAAGTGACCGTAAAGCAGAGGTTCGATATTGAACGATATTGCGAGACTTACTCTCTTCGAGTGAGTTCATAACCTCGGGTCCGTCCCAGTAGGCAGGGAAGGCGACCTCAGCGCCGCCGAACACCTGGTCCGCCGCCAGGGAAATCAACCGGTGTCCGTCCTGTGGGTCCGACTCTGCGTAATATCTCCCATCGCCGCCGTCGAGCTGTAGCATGGCCTGGTTGCCCCAGCGACGCATGCGAGCCGTGTGCCACAGCCCGTCGCTCACGTTTACGTACGGGAGCTCGAGCACCCGGTCATCCGAACCCAGGTCTATCCGCATCGACAAGTGCGAATCTACCACCTACAAACGTATAACATCTAATAATTGAACGGATCGAAGAAACGTCACTGGTAGCTTGTGAATATTTGACCCGTTTTACATCAAGGACTCTCGTAAAAAGACTTGCCACCCTCCCTATTTTGTTCACCACTTTAAGGCTAAAATCACGAATCAAAACAACTACGTGGACCAGTAAATAAAATAAGGCAAATCCAACCTTTGAAAAAAAGTTTCTATTTAAATAATACCGTAAATAACAGGTGTCCATTTTTTTTGCAAAAAATATTTGGTTTCAAAAACACGGAAATTTGCTTTGAATCAAGGTTGCATCACAAAGAGAGGCAAGTATTCACATTTACATGAGCAGAAACAGCTCTTTTGTAACTCTGAAGTATCTCCTGTTGGTTCTCGGTTTGGGTTTTGGAGAAAACCGTCCACTATTGTGTTTCCTATCACCCACCCACCCAAGAAAACAAAAGACAGTTTTACCTCAAGAATGATGCGTTCAAGAGTGGAGAAACTTTGCGTCATGAAGAGAAAGCCGTTTGTGCGTCGCGTCCTGAACATGATCTGCATGTCGTTGTTGCGTTTGTTCAGCGTCTTGTTGAACGCATCTTTGAGCTGCCACTGAACGTATGGCTCTCCCGCCTGCAGGTCTTTCGACGTCGTCTCTGGAAAAGGAAATTATACGACAAATGTTTCGAATTTAAATGATCAATACGTTATTTAGCATTGTGTTCAGTAAAACTTGTCATCAACGATCTCCTGATATGCCTACTACACATGTGAATTAATATTTTAGAACCTACATCCACCATATTAGAATTACCAGTCTTCTGAATGGGTGGCCTTTCGTGGCTGGGCAAGAAAAAAAGTTCACTACTTTTTGGGCCAATAGGAATGGCCGCACGGGACAAGTGGTCGCAAATTCCAGAGATCGTTGACAACAGGTGTCGCTGTACAAGTTATAACTAACCCGTATTAACTGTAAGACACGGTTAAACTTAATCCACCGTCAAATTGTAAAAAGCTCAAGCGAATAAGGATTTTTCTTAAAGTGGTCGCTAAATAAAATTACACCCGTGCAATTTATTTATCCAAAAGTGTGAATTACTTGTCGCAATTTGTATGTACACACCCAGAAATAAACAACGAGATTGTCAAAACTCAAGCAGATTAGAGAAACGGAACAGAAAACGGAACTACATGTTTTAAGGCTTGCTCACATGTAACGTCTGCGTTTGCGTCAACGTCAACATTAACTTTAATATTGTGTTAATGGTGACGCATTGACTCAATGCAAAACTTGACGCAAACGTTGATGTTGATGTTAAGTGTGAACAGACCTTAATGAGAACTTGACAAATGAAATGGAGAACGAAGTACTATTGCAGTAGAACCCCACACAGATGACCTCCCTTCTTTGCTGATCAGAAACATCGGTGATACATGTGGTCAATTCTTTATACATCCAATTGTGCTAATTTTTGTTTTGAAAAGTCACCGTCTTTTGTGCGCCTTAAATGTTTGAAGGGGGAGGGGGGTATCTCTCAAAGATAGATTCTCTCAAAGATAGTTCTACTGTAATTCAAAATTAGAAAGCTTCAAACAATCTGTGAACTGCTCAGATCATTTTCTGACAGATTTCCCATCTTCACCAAAAGGCAAACAGAAACTCAAACACATAAGGATGAAATTAAAGGTTAGGTAGGAGAAGGAAATTCACTGAATGAATATGATACATATGGCTGTATTCCTGTACAGAAAGGTCTAAACGGCTATACACGTACTGAAAACGTGAAATGTAAAAGTAGAAAAGCCTTGTACACATTGACTAAAAGCGAATGCTAATGCGACGCATGCGATAACGCCAACAATTCGTTAAACGTTATTGATATATTAAAGCGAAGGCAACATTTCTACGAAAATGGTAAATATTTCTTCTGTCTGTCAAAATTGTTTCATAATAATCTAGAGTTGAGAAAAAAGTTTCAAAATATATTAAAATATTGACTACACTACTAAAATACAATGAATGCACCCAGTGCGCAAAATGCCCTGTGTTAGTTGCCAAGGTCACAGTGGTTGCTATGCAGTTAGTGTTGCTATGGGATACGATGACACAAAATACATTCAAAAGATTTTGATCAAATGAAAAGATTTATCACGTGACGTGATGCATGGTTACTAATATACACGTAGAAAAACACTGCAAATCGTGCTAATATATGTGGTAACCATGGAAAACTAACTACCATCAGTTGCGCGTTTCTTCCGCCGCTCATCCTCATGCGTTCCCAGATTTCCCATTGGTCTAATTGGCCTTCCTGTTCATTGGTTGGGATTTTTTAATATTTAGTTTTTAATATATTTAGTATAAACTACTTTTTATTAACTCTAACAAAATATAATAAATAAATAATTTAAAAGCGAAGTACAAGCAACATGTCCCAATCAAAATCACTCAATAGTAATAATAATCGGGCACCTTTATCAATTACTGTTGCAACATCAAATGTCCAAAATATCATTGTTTCTTAATTCTAAACTAGATAATACTTTCTTTTATGAACCTGGTCGCATTTGTATTAGAACTTTCAAAGATGGCAATGGCAATTTCAATCCTATCTTACCTATATCGCATTTTGGACCACGTAGACCGGGCAAACACGTGCAGGTGGCCTGCTCTATCAGATTACCGTCACACGTGCTGTTAACGGGACAGTCTGCGCACGCATCGTCGGCACGTGGGCAGCCGTCTTCCGCTCCAGTCTCGGACTGTTCGCCAACGTCTCCGATATGCAGGTCGTATATCTGGAAAAAAAAAAACATACAAGAGAAAATAAATAATCAAAATTGACAGAAATACTACCCTTTCTATCAACTTGTACTGCCCGCATCCGAAGCATCGGAAAGGTAATGTTTTCACGGGAGTTTGTTAACGGGGAGGAGGTAAACCATGGCCTCTAGTCCCAGGCCTGTAGCCAGGTGGGTACCCCTGGACAGCACCTAGGAGTATACCCCTATCCTGGCTGTATGGGTACCCCCCTCCCCCAAAGAAAGGGGTACTACTACCAGGACTGGAAACGCTAAAGGCAGTATGTCTCCTGCGGTCACACATGAGGACTGTTTGGTATTTGTTATATCTTTTTGTCTGAAAGCTTGATAAAATATAACAAACAGATGACAATTTTCCAAATTTTCCAGGTATACTTTCATCGTCCACGTCGAATGGCAACCCTGAATGGCTAAACTACGAAAATATCGGAACTGTGTCTTGAGGCTGTAAATTTGAAGTCTTTGAAGTCCAACAATGCTAACCACTAACTAGACACACACACTTATATCACAACTACTAAATTATCCTCGTAAAGACTCAGCAAAGAAGCCAAATATTAACCTAATTCATTGATGCTTTGCAAATGAAAACTGTCCAATCCAGAGTGGCCGTCTTAAAGTCGTTTCACACCAAGCAAATTCGATCGCGAACCATAGATGTTCTTTGCCTTCGCTCAGTGTGAATGAATCCTTACCTGGCCGTTGTGCCTGAGGTTGCGGATGCAGCCGTTAAAGCCCGATGACGTCAGCCCTGCCGGGTAGTTGACCTGTTTGGCGCGCCCGCCCAGCTGCAGTGGGGTGACCACGTTGAGGATGAACTGTTCCCCGGGTACCTCCTCCGCGGCCTCGCACGCGCTGCGGTCCTCGTATGACATGTTGATGTCTTCCGTCACCTCGGACGCCTCGCAGTGATCCACGATCAGCCGGACGTTCTGAAAACGACACAGGAAAGATACGTTCAACGTCTTTTAAGGTATGTCACACGAAAAGAAAGTTAGCCCGTCAACGATATCATTTTAGAATTTCGGTGCAAATAGGTTACGTTGACAGGCACAATGGGTATACAACCCATTCTGCCTATCAGTTTCCGTAAAAAAGATCAAAGGTACCGCTCATCAACGTCACCGTGACGGCGTCGTTCAGTATCGATGGACTTTAGTCGGTGAAGAGTTCACATAGAGCAGGCAATCTTAAAAAGTCTGGTCTCTGACCCATAAATACCAATCATCAGTTGGAAAATGTGCCACAGTGGCAGAAAACACAAGTGACCTGATAATTAAACCGTTCAGTAAGAATGTACGCCTTACTTACCCTGTTGGTCTTGATAACCTCTATGGTGTGCCACTTCCCGTCGTTGAGCGGGCGGATGCGATCCACCCCGGCGGCGTTCTTTCCCGTCACGTCCAGCGTCGCCTGTTCGTCCCCCAGGTTGATCCGGAGACGCGGGTATCCTTCCCGGAGCTCCAGGCTGATGAAATCCGTCTGATCCGCGACGGCTGGATCCGTGTCGTACAGGGGACCTACAAATACATAAATATGACGCCGTGACGTTTACAATGCTGACGTCATTGATAAATAAATCAGCATATTGGACACCTAATTATCATAAAACTGTAGATGAACTTCTTTCGTAAGGCCGCATACGTCATCAAAGATTAACCGTAAAGCGCGAAGTTTGTCCAAATCAACGAACGTCACAAAGACTTATCTCTAAACAAACTACTGCAACTAATCGCCACAAGGTAGGGACTTTAAAATGTAGTTTTTATCGTATTACTAACATACATACCGTTGAAGAGTATGAGCCCGTCGCGCTTCGTCGTCGCGAACTCGACGCTCAGGGTGTCGTCCTCACATCCGGCGAGCGGCGGGTACCAGGCCCACCCGTTACCCGAAAAACTATGTGACAGCTGCTGGCAACGCGCGCCGTCAAAACCACGAGGACACTCACAGCTGTAACCATAGAAACAAGAGTTAATATCATACACTCACAACTGTAACCATAGCAGAGTTAATAACATACATTCTCAACTGTAACGTTAATATATTTAACTCTCAGCTCTAACATATATCTAATAAACAGTCTGTTTCGTTCACAAGTTCGAAATATTCCAGTGTGAATGGATCCTAATAGCGATATTTATTTTGAAAAAGCACGTTACTCACTAGATGTCAGCCCATGTCTCATGGCACGTGCCTCCGTTCATGCAGTAACCAGGGTAACACGTGTTGGTGTTCTCTATTACGACTGGCTCCCTCGCGCGGCAGACACACTCACCCACTGTAAAGGCAGTTACACCCACCAATGATGTCTACAAAAAATACAAGTCGAAAAAGAGTAAGAAAAAATTGCCCCTTGCTCTGAAGACAAAAATATGTTTGAATGAGCTTTGTATATTTTTCTGCAATGAACAATCCAACATAATAAAATACAACTTTTACTTCGAATTTCCCGCGGAATTTTTGAAAACTATTTATCAATAAAGCCTTGTTCACACGTAACAACACCGAATTAATTTTAATTCGGCCCGATAAAAGTTTTACCATTGTGCTAGAGTAATGGCAATTTTAAAATTGGACCGAAATTCGGGCTGAATGGGTGCAAGACCCATTTAGCCCAAATTTTGGCCCGTCACCATCAGCACAATGCTAAAACTTTTATCGGACCGAATTAAAATTGAATTCGGTGTCGTTGTGTGTGACCAAGCCCTGAAAAGGATCCATTTCGCAGTGAAGAGCAGTAGTTTCAAGTGACCTGATGCACAAGTACGGCTTTGAATTTCTACCTGAGGTGAGTTTACCACCAGGGGTTGTTCTTCCACTTTCAGGTCGTTGCTACATCCTTTGTCGAAGCACCTGGTTCTTGAACACTTATCCACAGGGGCAGATAGAATTTCTCCTCCAACAGCTTCCTTCAACTGAAAAGTAGGAGAATTCCAATCAATAATAATAACAGGGGATTACTGCTGTGATTTTACAACTGGTAGAACATTTTTATGTGCTTAACGTCTTCTGCAGCAAACGCTGACAACTTTTCAAACTTTACGTTTCAGGTCAACACCAATATTCAAGCATTTAAATAACTCTTAAGAGTCACCTACAACAGGGTTCCCACATTTCTGGACTGACAAAATTCCATGATATTTCCATGATTTTTCCAGGTTTTTTCAAGAAATTTCCAGGTACATTTCCAACAGTATTTAGGCCTCCAATTACAGTATTTTTAGATGTTTACATAAAGCTTCATCCAAACATAAATGTACCATTCTTACACTATCCAAAAATATAACCTTCCCTTTCAGCCACATAACATGCTAGGCACAGGGGGATGAAATGTCACCTAATAGCTTGTAAACTGAGATACTTCTTAACCCAATTCACACCGTAGTCAAGTATCTCTGTTTCTGTGTTTTTGCACTGCACTCCAGAGTACCTGAGCAGCTTGTGTAACATACATAATGTACATGATCATGGTAAAGTATATGCTATTTTTAGACACAATATTTTCAGCCCTCTCACCAACCTTTACAACTACTTTCTTCACTTTAGCAAA